>MU695341.1:29569-40992 GCA_026770625.1 Nicotiana glauca | reverse complement strand
TTTAAGTGTGGGGTGTTGATGATAGGCTATAATTACGTATTTTAGTCGATTATTACGCTCTAATTTACTGCACTTTAGTTGAGGTTGAGCTTTAATCACCAGTGTTTTGCACTAACGGTATATTTTATGCCTTGTAGGAGTGATTCCGAGCTATATAGATGTTATGTAATGAATTTAAGTAATTTGAAGCTTTGAAATCTGAGTAAACGCTCAAGGAATTAAGCCGGGATCGTGTTCGGGGGTCAAATTTGATAATTAAGTACGAACGAAGACTCGAGGAGGCATATTGCGCACTGTCTAGTAAAATAGACATAACTTTTTGTTCCGACCTCCATTTAGGCTCCATAATATATGGTTGGAAAGCTAACTCAAAGGTCTTTCATGTTTTAAGTTTTTCCAAATTCCAAACGAAACAGGGTAAACAATGCGGTAGAAAGTCCACCGCGGTCCGCACCGCGGTTTGAGGCAGTGCCTTCCGCGGTCGTCACCGCGGTCCACGCCGCGGCCGCGGCATTCCAGGCGTGAAATATTATCCTTTTTAGCCTAGGAGAAGGTATAGTTGTTTGGGATCGACCCTAATTGGTATATATACATGGAAAAATGGTATTTTTGAGAGTTGGACATATTTTTGACATATATTTGACCTAAGGAGGCAAGAACACATTGAGAGCAAGGCGGGGAATTATTCAACAAGTTTTTCCTTCCTCTCCTTATTTTTCATTGTTGATTATGACTTTTAGTATTGTAGTTTTACATACTATTATTGATAGCTAATTCGTTTTCTAGGGTTTTGGTGAAACCCGTTGGGTATGAATTGGTTGTTATAGTAATATAGTTTTGAGTTGGTTGTTAATCTCTATTTGTTCAACTACGTCTTTATTTTGGTTAATTGAAAGGATCCTCAATTAGCCGTTCCTATTTATTATGTATCTGCTTGAGAGAGAGTGCATATTTAGGTAGTTGTTTGAACAACATCACTCCCGGAGTATAGACGAGAGTCATAACCGAGGGTTTAGAGGTTGGATTAGAGATAACGATACCTCGGGTGCAATCTAAGTGAACTGTAATGTGAATCTAGCTAGCGTAGCTTGAGAGAGTGCGTCTAGTAATTTATCATAATTACTTGAGAGAGATGTATGGTAGCTGGAGAGTTCATGATTGATAGAGGCAACTAAGTCACAGCTATAAGAATTATACAACCAAGAAAATCAACAACGAGGGAAACCATTACCTTAGAACTTTATTCAAATTGTTTACGATTCAAGCATAGTTAGTTTTCTGCTATTTATTTATTTTCAATCTTGTCGTCTTAGTGATATTAAACAAATACAACTAAGCCTTAGTTCTCTGTGGGATTCGACTCCGGACTTTTAGATCGAATTATATTTGCTGCGACTGCTTATCCTTTTTAAGACTAGAGTTGGGCGTGATCACTAAGCATGGTGTGTGTACATTTATTAATGTGTTTTTTAATTATTTCGATTTGACTGTAATTTTTTTTCTTTTTTTGTTTTAGGATGAAAAATGTCCCTATTGGGAATGGCAAGATGAGGAACTTCCTCCTAGAATTTCAAATCTCATATGCAGTTTAAAGAAGGAGAAAGAAGCTCTAATTCGTGAAAGAAATGTACTCCAAAGGAAAGTTGCCGATCTTGAGAATGTTATGATGCTCGTCGATCATGGAGGAATAGAATCTTTGGAATTGGAAAGAAATATTCTAATGAAGAAAGTGGTTGATTTAGAGTACTCAGCTCTTCATGATGCTAAATGTCGGAAGAATATGTGGATTTTCTTGTGTGTGATATTGGGATATTTTGTTATGTTCTTTGCATTGGGGGGAAATGATATGTAGTGTTAGTGTTATTGTGGCTTAATTGTTGTGTTTTATTATGTAATAAAATTTTATGTTTTTGTGCAAGGATTCAATGAAGTCATTCCCATTCATTTGAATATTTCTGTCTATGATTGAGTTACTTGCTATGATAATTAGTTTGTGTCTATGATTAAGTTACTTGCTGTAATAATTAGTTTGTTGGTCTAAAATAGGTGTGTGAGTAAACTGATATGGTGTGAAGTGCTTGAGAATTTACTACAATAACTGACTCGTATATGACCTTGTACAATCCGAAAAGTGTCTAAAATGCCCTTCTACGTTTTAAATAAGGATTACATGTCTTCCGTTAGTGGATAAGGGCATTTTTTAGCCCATTTTTAGACGGCAGGGACAGATAATGGCCCAACTTTTAACGGAGGGCTTTGATGTCCTATTTAATATAGTAGAGGGGCATTTTAGGCCCTTTTCCGTTTATCATATTGTATTCTACTGTCAGAGGCGGATCTAGGATTTTATAACATGGGTTCATCACTAAAAAAAGGAGAAAAAAAAGTATTAAGTGGGATTTGATCCCTAGTCCTCTAGGTAAATAACTCATCATTCAACCAAGTGCAACATTTAGCCTCTTTAGAGCATGAGTACCAACAGAGAATACTAGACCAATTCCAAAAAAAATGTACATAAAATACCTAGTTTGACGGAAAGACCATGGGTTCACACGCCCCGTCAATTTGCCTACAAATCCGCCCATGTGTACTGTATCGTTTGATGAATACAATATTTGAATAGATTGTATTGTTTACCATCGTTTTACGACATCGCACCAACAATATGAAGAATAGACTTACAATATTATAAAGAAAAATTATGATAGGGGGTAAAATTATTATATAAAAATGTAGTGTAAATAATAAAATTAATTTATTTAATAATAATGAAGCGTGAGATAAAAGACAAGGTAATGACGCGACCACACCAAATCGGTCACATAAAGTGGCACATTTCATCGTTACGTAACGACGGATTTAATAATACGATACAATAAAATTTAAATAACAATCAAAACAAAAATCATATTTAATGTAACAATACGATACAATACAATAGGTAACAACCATCAAAACAAGTTGTAAGTTAGCCTTTGATCATAGATTCTCTAATTTGTTTTAAAAATTTTAATTTGGGTGAAGTTTAGTTGAAGATCAAAATCTATTTAGATGTCATTACTTTTTTTTTTAAAGCCATGAAATGTGACTTATCCTTATAAGTTCTAATAACTATCAAAAATACCAAACAATACCAAACAAACAAACTTGTTAATTCAGTATATGTAGAACCTTTATCTATGCCATTTTATTATCGTCATCACAAACCATAGTCCTGAACATAGATAAGTTTGGAGCAAACTTATCATTTTTGTAATGAACTACATAATTTACTATTCTAAAATCACAACGTGATATTTTAATATCAACTCCTAATAAGACAATTACTAGCCATTATAATTCATCAAATTGCAATAATATTACAAGATCCATCAGTCCAAAAAAAAATGAGAGTAATTAGCCAGTGGATTAGTTGGGGTCATAATAAATGGTGAATTTTTTTATAAATACAAAAGTTTGGGGTAATTTTTAAAATTATTAAAAAATCAAACAGTAATATTTTGGGTCAAAAATAGGTTTAGAACTAGCTTTGGGATTTGAAAATTTCATGCATAAAATCTATAAACAAATATGATTTGCCAAGAAAAATTTGGCAAAATCTATGGCCAAACTTAGGTTAAAGCTTAGGAGTTAATATTTGGAAATTGGAAGTTCTGGTTGTTATTTTTCTAAGTTCATTACTCAAATAGTCACTCAATTATCTCAAATTATCTCCTAAAGTCACTTTCTTTCGTTTGTAACAACAAAGTAACTGAACTATGCTTATTGCACTCAGAAGGTCACTCAGCTTGATTTTTCAAATTTTGAATTGCCAAATACTTATTTTACCCTCTAAGTTATAAACATTTATCTTCTTTTTATTTTTTTAAACTTTTTAATATTATGATTTCCCATTTTTAATTTATATCATGGACTGGCCTATAGAATAAATAAATATTATTTATAAATTAAAAAATAAAAAATATTTAAGCATATATAATGTTGGAATAACAAAATAATGAGCAAAGTAAAAAAATACTTAGAATAACTTGTTAGTAATAATAATTGTAGTATTAACAACAAAAAATCAAAATTTATTTACAAAATTCAGAATTTGAAAGAAAATAAAGGTTGTAAAATATATATTCCATGCATGTAATATAAAAATAATTATTTAAATAAATGTATTTTTATAATATACATCATATATTCTTGAAAATTATGCTCAATTATATTATTATGTTTCTACCAACTTTCCAACGACACAAAGTTATGTTAGCGGAAAGTAGGGGGACTATCTGTATAGGGTAAAATATGCTATGTTAAGTTGTGCATGGAATATATATACTATAATTGAGCATAATTTTCAAGAATATATAATGAATATTATAAAAAATACTTTTATTTAAATAATTACTTTTATATTACGTGCATGGAATATATATTTTACATTCTTTATTTTCTTTCCTTCGGAATTGTGTAAATAATCTTTTGAATTTTTCTTGTTAATATTAAAATTATTATTACGGACAAATTATTCTAATTAATTTTTTTACTATTCTCATTATTTTGTTATTCCAGCATTATAAATGCTTAAATACTTTTTATATTTTTAATATATAAATAATATTTATTTATTCTATAGGTAAGTTCATAATATAAATTAAAAAGGAAAAATTATAATATCAAAAAGTCAAAAAAATAAAAGGAAATATTATAATTTAGAGGGTAAAAAAGGTATTTGGCAATCCAAAATTTGGAAAATCTAGTTGAGTGACCTTCTGAGCGCAATTGACATAGTTCAGTGACTTTGTTATTACAAACGAATGAAAAGTGACTTTTAGGAGATAAGTTGAGATAATTGAGTGATCATTTGAGTAATTGATTCCTTATTTTTCTTGAGAAATAAGAATTTCTTGTAGTAGTTAATTAGTACTGTACTATTTTTTACCTTTTCCCATATGCATGTTAGTACGATGGATATTTGCTTCGTTTGCCTAGTGAACGGCCAAAAAACAAAACATAATGGAAATTCATTAATCCTCATCCCTCTTGCATCTTTGGAATAAAATGTAAGAAGGAAAATGATTAAAGTCATTCTTCACTTATCTTAACTTTTAACTTCTTACTTTAGAGATAATATAATAGACCCACTTATAGAACATTATCTTAAACTCACTTTCATCTATTCCATTCATCAATCCAATATTTATCTCCTTTTGTTTTTCTTTTCTTTTTAATGGGAAGGAAAGGACGACAGAATTAATTATTAATCTCGCACCTATCAAAAACAAGCAAGAATTCTATAAATGAATATACTCCCTCCGGTCCACTATAAGTGATTTTTTGGCTCTTTTTTTATGATCCAAAATAAATTATTTTTCTTCAAGAATGAATTAATTTTTGTTTCTACATTGCCATTGAAGTAAATAATGTTGGAATATGTATTAGGAGTGTTTATGTGAAGAGATAATAAATGTTAATATGATCAATTTTATTGCTAATTAATATTAAAAGATAAATTTTTTAATATATATAAAAATAACTGAAAAATCACTAATTTTGGACCGGAGGGAGTAACTCACAATTCAGTCCCACAGATATTGTTTGTTTGCCTTAGCTCTTGTCTTTTCCTCATTTTCTAAATTTTGCTCCGCTTTTCAAACTGTATCTGACAATGCCCCTTCGATGGCACTTAAAGTTGGATTAAACTGAGGGAAATTGCAATATCAATCCAAAGACTTTTACTTCAGTAGTATTTTGATTTGATATTTACATAATTGGAGTTTAAGTAGAATACAAGATAAGCTCTATGCAATAATAATGTAAAATAGATGTACATAATCAAATTACTTATAAGTAAGGTAATTACGTATTAAATATCTCTACGATAAAGCATGAACTCATAGTAATATAATAAAAATGGTAAGTAAGATAATATCACATGTAGTATAAAAATTTCTTACATTTGTAATCCTTTTAATTTTTGACTATTAGAGTTTACCAATACGAGATCGGCTGCTGCATATAAATATACTAGTCTCTAACCTCGTGCATTGCACAAAATTTTAAGTCAAGTATCATATAATTTGTATAAAAGATAATAAAATTTCAATCGCATATGGTATCACTTGTTAGAACAATATAATGGAATTAATTGATGGTTCTAATTAACTCCCATTGCTAGTAAACAAATATGTCAATTCAAAGCGTAATGAGACATTTCTTTGTAATTTATATATAACCCGAAAGATCTTTCGAGTTGACGGAAGAGCTGCCAACACCAACATCTTCAGCGGCTCATCATCCAAAACACATGCGTTTTTTTAATCAACTATCAACCGAAAATTGAGTTTTTTCCCACAAAGTAATTAAATGAGTAGACATCTTGTTCAAACTTTACTACAGAAAGTTCCATCAATGAATCCTCGTGCAATGCTGCGATGGCAAGGGATCCCTAGACAAGCAATGTCATGGACTAATGAGATTGAATGGGCAGAAAGATACTATAAGGGGAGGAGCACAACAGCTGAATTGTATAAACTAACTCTGGCAGGTAGTTTGTACCATATTTGGCAAGAGAGGAATGACAGAGTTTTTAAAGGTGAATAACGATCAGTAGCAGTGTAACGATCCGACCGGTCGTTTTGAGCCCTAGCGCGCCGTTCAGCAGTCTGAGACCATGAGCAGCTTCATTTCAGGTGTTATAACTTGTACGCGTGGTCGGAATTGAATTTCGAGAAGTTCGAAGTTGATTTGGGAAGAGAATTCTTATTTTGGAAGTTTAAAGTTGAAAGAATTAACTAGGATGTGATTTTTGAGTAAACTACATCAGAATCGGGATTTGAAGGTTCCAACAGGTTAGTATGATAATTTTGGACTTGGGCGTATGCACGATTCGGGTTTTGGATAATCTGAGAGCGTTTTGGCGCCTATTGTGAAAATTAGCATTTTAGAAAAAATTTCATAAGTTTGGCTTGAAGTGCATTTTAGTGTTATCGATGTCTGTTTGGGATTCCGAGTCCGTGAATAGCTCCGTATGGTGATTCTGGAGTTGGGAGCGCGATCGGAAGTGAATTCAGAGGTCCGTAGGTCATTTTGAAGTCATTTGGCTAAAGATAGAAATTTGAAGGTCTTTGAGAAGTTTGACCGGAAGTGAAATTTTTGATATCGGGGTGGGAATCCAATTCTAAAAGTTGGAGTAGGTCCGTAATGTCGAATATGACTTGTTTGCAAAATTTGAGGTCAATCGGACGTGATTTGACGGGTTTCGGCATCGAGAGTAAAAGTATGAAATTCTAAAGTTCATAAAGCTTGGATTGGAGGTCGATTCGTGGTTTTAGCGTTGTTCTATATGATTTGAGGTCTCAAGTAAGTCCGTAACGTGTTTTGGGACTGGTTGGTATAACTGGTTGGGGTCCCGGGGGCCTCGGGTGGATTTCGGGTGGTTAACGGATCAAAAATGAGATTTTTGGAAGGGCAGAAGTTTGCTGCTTCTGTCATAACCGCACCTGCGGTTGGTGGACCGCAGGTGCGAGACCGCAGATGCGGTCCTTGTATCGCAGAAGCGGCCCAGGCAAGCTAGGCCAGGAACCGCAGAAGTGGCTCCCAAGCCTCAGATGCGGCTCCGCAAATGTGGCCTCTAGACCGCAGAAGCGGTCCCAACCTTCTCTCCCCATTTCACAGATGCGATCGCCTTCTCGCATAAGCGGGACCGCAGATGCAGTCCCCTGACCGCAGATGAGGAAATGCTGGAGGCACTGATGTTCTTTTAAATCGGGGATTGGGGTCATTTCAACCCCATTTTCTTCCATTGGAGCCGATTTGGAGCAACTTTGGAGTGTCGTTTTCATCACCAAGCATGAGGTAAGTGATTTCTACTAGTTTTGAGTAAATACAAGGTTTATATATGGATTTAGACAAGAAAATTTGTAGAAAATTTGGGATTTTTGTGGAAAGGCCTAGAAATTTATATTCTTGGAATTTGGCCAGGATTTTGGATATGGTACTTAGAGAAAATTATATTTGAGTTCCTGAAGCTATGGGTAAACTTATTCTTCGAAAATTTTAAAAATCCGAGCACGTGGGCCCAAGGGCGTTTTTGTCAACTTTCCTCGGGGTTAGAATTGTTATAAATTAGTTTTATAATGAGTAATTGAGCTTATATTAATGGATTTGCGTAATTGTTGTCTAGCTTTGGATCATTTAGCATCGATTCGAGCCTTCGGAAGGGCGTAGAATACCGATTGTGGATCTTCGGGGCGAGGTGAATCTTCTTTCTAACCTTATAAGAGAGAATTGTCCCCATAGGTGAGTTAATTGGTTATGTGCTCCTATTTGTGGGGGCTACGTATGTACGAGGTGACGAGAGTCCGTGTGTAGCTACTATTATACTATTGTCTAGGTAGTCTAGGACCAAAAAAACATGTTGTACTTGGCTTATTTATAAATTTATTGAAAGCTAGAATTGCTTAAATCACATCGAATCAGTAAATAAATTTCAAAAGGGATTAAACTTTATTTTTCTTAAATCATTAAAGGAAATTGGATTTTATTGAAATAAACATTTCCCGATAAACTCTTAATTGGTTGTTTTATGTGTATATATATATATATATATATATATATATATATATATATATATATATATATATGTGTGTGTGTGTGTGTGTGTGTGTGTGTGTGTTTGTTTGCCCACGTTGCATGTATGATTCGCGAGCGGGATATTTATTTATTTAATGTTGACCGCGTCGATGATACGCGAGCGGGGTAATAGATGCATCTATGATTCGTGTCGTTCGACCCTCGGCAGTGCACAATTTATTTTCTGTTGGATCGATTCGTACGCCTCGGCATGATTTGTGCATGCTTGTATTGCTTGCCTTGATATTATTTGAGATTGATATTTGCTCTCCTGACTTGAGATAATTGGAAACTAATGGATTATGAATCCGGAGACTCTTAATATAAAAAGGAACTTTCACCTGTTACTGACTTACTTGAAATTTCTGTCATTCTTAATAAATTCATGATTATTCACATTAATAGTATATCATTATTCGACCACTAGTAAGTGTCGAAGTCGACCGTATCATCTCTACTTCTTCGAGATTAGACGAGATACTCATTAAGTACACGTTGTTTTCGTACTCATACTACACTTCTGTGCATTTTTGTTTCACAGGAATATGTACCCCCAGTGGCCTACGGGGCGTAGCAGCATGGATGATACTGGGACTAGGTAAGCAGCATTTCTCTAGGCGGTCCGCAGCTAGTATAGTCCCTTCCAGTATATTGTATTTACTTTTTATCCATTTGTTTTCCAGTCGGATGTTGTATTGTATTATTTCTTAGAAATAGCTCATATACTTGTGACACCGGGTTCTAGGGATGTCTATGGGTTTATTCAGAAATTTAAAGTTGTCAAATGTTTTATCATTTATTCAGTAAAATTTATCACGTATTGTTTAAACGCATAAAAGAAGTGGTTTCAGAAATATTTAAAACGAGAATTTAAAAAAGTATTATTGGTTGGCTTGCATGACAGCGGTGTCCGGCGCCACCACGACCCTTAGTGGATTTTGGGTTATGACAACATGGTATAAGAGCACAAGGTTCCTAGGGTCTCGCGAGTCATGAGCAAGTCTAGTAGAGTCTCGCGGATCGGTAAGGAGATGTCTGTACTTATCTTCGGGAGGCTACAGGGCTGTTAGGAGTACTTTCCTTCTTGATTTCCTCATCGTGCAGTTTGATCCCTTGGGGCTTATGCCCTTTTTTTCTTTCCTACTCAATCTTACGCGACGCGAACCGCTTTTTATAAATTGAGAGTTAAAGAATTGTGATGGTACTACATATGTGATGCGGGATATTTTTTCCGGTATAGTTGGTTGGGCTATTTTCTTCGCCTTGCGAAGGAATTATTCTATTGTTTCGGCTTGGTAGCGGTGCTTCTGAGAGCTATGAGGCTAGGCACAAGTTGTTGTGATGCTTATGAACGATTGTTCTGCAGTATTGATGTGATGGTAGGATGTTTGCCTACATGTAAGGGCAGTGAATGACTTGAAGGGAAGTTTACTCAATGCATGATTCAGAGATTTAATATTTTACTTCCGTAGGGGGAAAGGCAATCAGACTAAGAATGTGCAAATTTGCGATGATAGAGTAACGAGGCTTGGTATTTGCGAGCGTGGAGGAACTCTCATATGTGATGAGGTGTCATTGTCCTTGTTGAATGTACTAAGCTCGCCGGTGTTATGACCTTCTACAATTCGCCATTGGGGCAAGCTATTGTGAGATAGTATCTAAAATGCGGTTGTCAGATATCACAGGGTGCAGTAGTTCAGGGTTGAATCCGTGTTTCTAATGTCGATGGTATGAGAAAGATAATCTTCCGAAATTTGTAAAGTTAGCAGCAATTGTGGGTTCAAGTGCCACGAAGATAGATTTTATTTAAAGCAGCAACTGAGCAGGAAAGGATAATGAAAGACGTGTGAGAAGCGTCAGGCGGTGGCTAAAATTTCTAGAAGGCCGAGTAAAAGAGGCCAAGGGTCGAGTAGTTGATTAAGGGGATGAGTTCAGCCAAAGTGGGAGAGTGATGAAGTTGCATATGGGCTTTGCAGTGGGATGACCACGTACCTTAAGGAGAGTTTGGAGTGATTTGAGAATATTAGTGATTGGTGATTGGAGTCTACGAATTTAATTTGAAGTATGGGCTATTATGTAGCAGGAGATTTGATATAACGAGAAGGAGTTGTTTGAATGAAGAAGGATATAACATAACTTTGAATTGGAAGAATGTTGCCGCATATTTAATTAATGTCCACGAGGGGTGAATGGAATTATGCAGTTGGAGAGTGAGCTCGGACTCAGGATGGATTATTAATGTCGTAGTGATTGTACCCCGTGTAGCAGCGTTGGAAGATGTCGGAGAGTGATTTCTACAGGTGGGTTATTCCTGTGAGCAGGTTAGCGGCTGCGTGGTTAGCGAGTCTTCTACAAAGAATTCTATTGGTTAATCCAATCGAACGGTCAGAAGCATTCACCCATAACTCAATCCCGACCCGTTTACATCAGAGACCAATCCGGTCTCGAAGGTAATGGAACGGCGTCATTCCAATGAGTCAAATGATCCAAGCCGTTGATCTTGTCTGATTTAACGGTTTGGATTCAATCCCCTTTGTATTATATAAACTCAAAATGCACCCCACCCCCCTCAGAACCCCCCTCACCGTGTAACGACCCGATCGGACATTTTGGGAATTTAAGCCCCGAACCCCCATTAACTGCTTTCCCTAAGTTCATTTCTGCTATTTTGGTTTGCCGGGACATTCGGTTCTAGGATTAGGAGTGTTTTGGGACACATAGTCCTTAAATGAGAGCTTAAGAGTTGAAAAATGGTCCGTATTTGGAACAGTGTGAAGACGACCTCGGAATGGAAATCCGAT
>MU695341.1:9006-22135 GCA_026770625.1 Nicotiana glauca | reverse complement strand
CAACCGAGGTTAGGCTTGGCACTTACTGAGTACCGCTATGGTGTACTCATGCTACTCTTCTGCACACTTTTGTTGTGTAGATCCAGGTACTTCTGGTCGGACTTTCTATCAGTGATTCATGCGATACATTCAGAGATTTGAGGTATATTCTGCCGCGTCCGCAGATCGAAGAGTCTCCTTCTACTCTAGCTTATAGTTAGCAGTTCCATTTCATGTGTTCAGTTGTGTAGACATTTCTGGATGTTAGAGCCGTGACTTATGTTCTTTTAGCCTGTGTTGCCCGTGGGTTTCCGGGTCTGGGAGGTTACTTCAGTGTTTTGAGTTAAATTGTATGTGCCAGGCGGCAACTGTATACATTATTCCTGTTATTTAGATTTGGTTATAAATTTGGCAATTGTTATCACTTCCGCAATGTGTTAGGCTTACCTGGTCGCGAAGACTAGGTGCCGTCATGACGTGTTCACAATTGGTGAACTAGGGTCGTGACACACCGTCTCTCACATCTCTTATAGACCATAGGTAACACCACCGTCCTCCGCCGTAAACCGCCAGCCGAAAATTGCCTGCGTCGGTGGCCGACATCCAATCAGCTCCAAATTTACACCACGTATTCACATTAACCTCCCCATCTCCGATCCACCATCACTTTCCCTCGAATCCTAGCCTAGCCTCTCGAATCTTCAAAAAATCAAGCGGTCCCTCCGTCGTGTTCGGCGGCAAGTCTCCGTTCACCTCCACCTCAACACCAAATGCTCCCATTAACTTCCTCTTGCCCAATCACCGACACCTTCCCTTGAATCACCCTAGAACTCGTCGAATATCGATTTGAGAACATGAACCCTAGAGCCGCCACAAGATTTCCCTTTGGCGCCGCCGCCTCAAACCGGTCCCAAACTATCACCACACAACCACCTTGACCCCCTCTTCCTAAAGCCATGAATACTTGCCCTCGAATCAAACCAGAACATGTTGAATTTCAAATTTAGGGTTCAAAACCTAAAACCTCAAGAGTCCCAATTTGTTTAACTTGATTTTGACTTTGACTGTGTGTTCTTGATAAGAACACACAGCTAAAGTCAAGATTCAATTTAAAATGGGAGATTCAAAGGTCCCCTTTAAATTCATTGCTGACCGGTAAGTCCCTTATGCCATTTCTCTTCTTTTTTTATCTCTTTCTTCTTCTTCTTCCTTTCTGAACAGATTAGTTAAAATATGAATCAGGTTTTAATTGGAATTATTAACTATCCGTTTGATTTTAGTTCCTATCTTTGTGAATGTTGTTAGTCAACTTGAGGAATAGTTTTAAATTTTGAACCCCTTAAATGTGGCTTGTTTTTTGAAATACTAGACTTGAATTAGCTTAATCTTTAGAATTTGAGAATCCCTAATTAGATTTTGGCCGAAAAGACTTGATTGGGTTTGAATTGGGTTCATTTGGACCCGTCAACTTGGGTCAATTGGACCCAGGTTCTACCTAGGCTCAAGGGGTAATTCACAGAACTGTAAAGGGTAGTTTGGGGAATTTGGACCCTCAGTAATTAAAATAAAGTTTGCTAACAGAAGGGTAATGATGCAATGCTGAACTGATAAAAGGAAAAGGAATGAATTAAAAATGAAAAGGGGATTACTAGTGGATTGACACCCTGTTAAATGCCTTTTAGAAGCTGGAAAGTAGATAACATGGGGTGATAATAAAAGGTTTAGAGGTACAAGTGTAAAGGGAAGAAAAAAGGCTAGAAAGGTATAAGGGCTGAGGTATAAATAAATAGTCTAGGCATATATAGGCAGGGGGGACATATTGAAAAAGAGGATTCGAATACACACAGATATAGGATACAAGAACAGAGTTTTAGGTTGAGGATAGACATCTCTGATACACAGAGTGAATTAAGTTGAGGATAGGCTGGGTTGATTAATACAAAATGCACAACATGATCATTAGGACCGGTTATCCATTTCAGATAAGTACTTTTCTTTTCTCAAACAGTCTTCCAAAGGAAGGTGTTCTTCTTTATTTTTCATCTTTTGAAATCATCGCATTTCATTTCTTTTGGATAAGACTTTTTCACTAATAGTTTGTTTTAAACAAACAAGAAGGATTTTCAGAGTTTATTGCCAGATTCCAATATGCTACAAAGCTAAGTGGGGCTAGGATCGGCCAAAGAGAAGATGATAGGACGTAAGAGTCTTCATTGGTAAACCAAATGAGGGAATGATTAAGATTCCGTGAAGGTATGAGATCGGATAAGAAGTCCAAAAAAGGGAAGGCAACAGTTGGAAAGTTTCAGATAAGAAGGTTAGAAGTGAGAAGCAACAGTTGAAAAGTTTGTGGATAAGGAAGTAGTTGGAAGGACGGAAATTCTCGACCAGGTTCAGAGCAGTCAGACAAAACAGAGTATGGAAAGGAGAAAGGGGAAAATCATTCCTAGCAAGAGTATAACAACCAATCAACACATGTTAAACTGACAAAATTTTATTTGTTTTGAAACAGGTATGGCAAATGCTGTTGATAGTAGAGAAACATGCCGTAAGGAAGAGTAAGTACCAGACGAGTTTGATTAACTAAATCCTCAGGACCCTCCTGGAAAATGGGACTTGTTTTGAAATAAGCATAAGAAGCAGATTTTGACACAAAATCACTCAAAGAAACACCATCTTTCCCCACCTTTTTACCCAAGAAGAAACACCATCTTTCTCCACCTTTTTATCCCAATTTGAATTAGGAAGCTTTCAGGACCCTCCTGGATAATGGGACGTAGCTTTAAGATTTCCGGCAAATAACAAGAATTAGGATAAAGAATGATGTAAGGAAGTTTAATTCAAACATAAAGGTTGTCATTCGTAAGGTAAGATTTGATTAGAATCAGGGCCCTCATGGATAATGAGATATAACATTAAGGTTATCTTGAAAAAGAGAAAGGAAAAACAAGAAGTTCAGTAGTAAGAAAATATAATGAAGTTTTAAAACATGTAATTTATCAGAAGTTTTCAAGACCCACCTAGATAATGGGACATAGCTTTTAAATTGTCATCAATAACATGATTCAAAATCCACTCACAGTTGCACTCAATTATCAAACTAGGGCAGAAAAATTTCCTTTCATTTTGTTTATTTTGTTGAAGTCAGGTACCCATCTGAAGAACAGGAAAAACAACATGGCTTTTAGGATAAAAGCAATAGCTGAAGTTTTTGAAGTCAAGCATCCACCTGGAGAACAAGGAAGAATAGTTGAAGTTTTGAAGTCAGGCATCCACCCGGAGAACAAGGAAGAGTAGTGGAATATTCAAGAATCAGGAGCCCACCTAGAGAACAAGGAAGTACAATTCAAGTTTCGGTTTTAAAATTTTTATTAATATTTGGTGAAATGATATGCACCAGCCACCAAACTGGGGCAGAAAATTTTCTTTGTTTTGTCTATTGTTGGAAGTCAGGAGCTCGCTTGGAGAACAAGGGAATACAATTCAAGAAGTCAGGAGCCTGCCTGGAGAACAAGGGAGTACAATTCAAGTCAAGAAGTAAGGAGCCCGCCTGGAGAACAAGGTAATACAACTTAAGTCAAGAAGTCAGGAGCCCGTCGAGAGAACAAGGGGATACAATTCAAGTCAAGAAGTCAGGAGCCCGCATAGAGAGCAGGGGATACAATTGAAGTGATAGAAGTAAGGAGCCCGCCTGAAGAATAGAGAAATACATTCAAGATCAAGTAATCAGGAGCCCGCCTGGAGAATAGAGGAAGACGACAATAATCAAGAGAAGACGTTTAAAAGATCAGCAGTCAGGTACCCGCCTGAAGGAAAAGGAGAACATCTCAAGAAGTCGATGCAAGACAGCAACAAAAGAATTATTGTAGAGAAATACAAGTCGACAAGGCAACAACGGTCGCAGAACAAGTCCAAGAATAAGTCTTTGTAATTCATAGGCTATAGTCCAGTCTAGATTCTTTATTTTTCTTTTAGCACGGTGTAATAAGGGGGTCAGCAAGTAACAGCAGCAGCAACAATAGTAAACCACAGCTTCATGGCAGTCCCAGCTACCAAATTTCCCGAACTACATTGACCTGATTTCTTTTTAGCCAAGGATATATAGGAAACCTTTGAAGCAAAGGTTCAGTCAAATCTTTCAAAAAATGCTTCACACGGAGTATTCAAACGGGCAAAAATCGCTCGTATCTGCTCACTTTATCTTTGCACGAAAACTCTTCGTGTTTACGAGAAAAGAGGGGCAGCTGTGAGCACATAATTTTTGCCTCACACGAATCACTCCCAAAAACTCAAAATAAAAACAATTTTTCCTTTTGTGTGCAATTTTGTGAATTTCGTGATATTTTCAGCTATTGTTTGCATTTGTGTGTGTAGGTTTATTTGTTAAATTAATATAAAATAAAAAAATATGTTTACAATTTAAGTAGACATTTCGGAATTAATTAGTAAACTAAGTGTTTTATAAAAATAAAAAATCACAAATATAATTTATTTTTGCATTTTTAGTAACTAATGTCGAATTTGGTATTTTCTTTTAATTTGGTGTTAGTCACTTTGTGATAATCACTACTTAGATTTAATTAATATTTTTTAGGATAATTTGGTCAAAGATTAAATTAGGTTTGTATTTCTATGTTAATTAGGAAGAAAATTGAAAAGAAAAAGAGAATAAAAGAGAAAAGAATCTGTTGGGTCAAACTCATTCAAAACCCCAGGCCCAAACAATTTCGCCCAAAAACCATCCCAATTCCACGCCCCAACCCAGTCCGCCCTTACCAGAGCCAAAACGACGTCGTGTGGAGGCCTTTTGATCTGAGCCATTGAATTAATCCGATCAAACGGTCAGAAGCTTTCACCCATAACCCAGCCCCGACCCGTTTACATCAGAGACTAATCCTGTCTCGAAGGTAATGGAACAACGTCGTACCAATTAGTCAAATGATCCAAGCCGTTGATCTTGTCTGATCTAACGGTTTGGATTCAATCCCCCTTGCAGTATATAAACTCAAAATGCACCCCACCCCCCTCAGAACCCCCCTCTCACCGTCTCTCCCATCTCTTAGAGACCATAGGTAAAGCCACCATCCTCCGCCGTAAACCGCCAGCCGAAAATCGCCTCCGCCGGCGGCCGGCATCCAATCAACTCCAAATTTACACCATGTATTCACATTAACCTCCCCATCTCCGATCCACCATCACTTTCCCTCGAATCCTAGCCTAGCCTATCGAATCTTCAAAAAACCTAGCGGTCCCTCCGCCGTGTTCGGCGTCAAGTCTCCGTTCACCTCCACCTTAACACCAAATGCTCCCCTCAACTTCCTCTTGCCCAATCACTGACCACCTTCCCTCGAATCACCCCAGAACTCATCGAATATCTATTTGAGAACATGAACCCTAGCGCCGCCAGAAGATTCCCCTTTGGCGGTGCCGCCTCAAACCGGTCCCAAACTATCACCACACAACCACCTTGACCCCCTCTTCCTAAAGCCATGAATTCTTGCCCTCGAATCAAACCAGAACATGTTGTATTTCAAATTTAGGGTTCGAACTCTAAAACCTCAAGAGTCCCAATTTATTTAACCTGATTTTTACTTTGATTGTATGTTCTTGATAAGAACACACAGTTAAAGTCAAGATTCGGCTTAAAATGGGAGATTCGAAGGTCCCCTTTAAATTCATTGTTGACCGGTAAGTCCCTTATGCCATTTCTCTTTTTTTTTAATCTCTTTCTTCTTCTTCTTCTTCTTCCTCCTTTCTGAACAGATTAGTTAAAATATGAATCAAGTTTTAATTGGAATTATTAATTGTCCGTTTGATTTTACTTCCTATCTTTGTGAATGTTGTTAGTCAACCTGAGGAATAGTTTTAAATTTCGAACCCCTTAAATGTGGCTTATTTTCTGAAATACTAGACTTGAATTAGCTTAATCTTTAGAATTTGAGAATCCCTAATTAGATTTTGGCCGAAAAGCCTGGATTGGGTTTGAATTGGGTTCATTTGGACCCGTCAACTTGGGTCAATTGGACCTAGGTTTTGCCTAGGCTCAAGGGGTAATTCATAGAACTGTAAAGGGTAGTTTGGGGAATTTGGACCCTCAGTAATTAAAATAAAGTCTGCTAATAGAGGGGTAATGCTTCAATACTGAACCGATAAAAGGAAAAGTAATGAATTAAAAATGAAAAAGGGATTACTAGTGGATTGACACCCTGTTAAATACCTTTTAGGAGCTGGAAAGTAGATAACGTGGGGGTAATAATAAAAGGTTTAGAGGTACAAGTATAAAGGGAAGAAAAAAGGCTAGAAAGGTATAAGGGATGAGGTATACATAAATAGTCTGGGCATATATAGGCAGGGGGGACACATTGAAAAAGGGGATTCAAATACACACAGATATAGGATACAAGAACAGAGTTTTAGGTTGAGGATAGACATCTCTGATACACAGAGTGAATTATGAAAAAATCCAATAGGGTTTCAGGAGAATTCTGCAACAACAAAAAAATAGAAAATAGGCTGAAAGTCTTAATAAAAATATTGTTCCATTAGATTTTTCTGTGGTTTCAAAGCTTCTTTTATTGTTGAACAATTCTTGAGTTTCCCTGGGGTAAAAATGGATGGAATTCAAGTCATTAAATCATAGTTTGAGGTCTGCTGGATCAGTGTCATTTAAAATTGGTTCAATCTTGGGTTTGAGCTGGTGATGTTAGGATTGCTTGCTACTGCTATCTACTGCTTCCTCTTTTCAGTTTCCTTTTTCATTCCCGGGTACATGTCTTGAAACCTGCATAATGTGATTTTCAAGTTGTTGGAAATGAAAAAATGGAAGTTGAAAAATTTGATATTTCTATTGTGTGTGCTGCCTATAAGCTTGATATTCAAATCTTCTTTTCCATGTAAATCCTAGCTTGCCATTTTAAATGATAGTATTGTTTAAAGTTTCTATGCAGTCAATGTATATAATGTGTGGATTCTGTTAGTTAGATTCAATAGTAGCTTATGTAGTTTAAAGGGAATCTTCAATTACAAATCTCACAGGTGTTACAACTGCTGTAGACGCAAAATTGGTTGTTTATTAGAAATGCATTTTTGTTGTGACAGTTAACTTCTTAGTACTCATGGGGCTTGGGAATTATTAATATGATTGTATGCTATATAGTAACATGGTATTGACTTGCAAGTGTTAAGAGGCTTGTTATTATGTTAGATCTCATAATAGAAAGTAGGGTCTAGTGTTTGTTTTAGCTGAAAGATGTTAGTCTTAAAATTGAATTTGATGTTAGATGGATAATTGGAATCTGAGATTTGGATCAAAGGTAATTATCATGCCAAACTATGGTCTGATTTCGTATTCAGGAGAGAATGAAGTTTATGTTTTTTTGGGAATTTGTACAGTTGCTAATTAACTGCTTGATGTATGTATGCAAAATTGATAAATGTTTAGATAATTCCATACAGTTCTAGTTTTGGGTTCGTGTATATATCGTCAGTGTTTAACTTGAAAGAGCTATAGATTTGAGGTTCAATTTCTCACCTCCTTTTCACTCGTTTATGGTGTTTCATGTTTATGTATCCCTTTAAAGTTATTTTGGAACTGTTCTGTCATGCCTCTTGATATCCAGTTAGTCACTATACTAGAAGGTCATAACAATTCAATTTTGTGCTCAAATAAACTTAGGATTTTCAACTCTTAATTTTAGTGAAATATTCTCTTGATTGATAATGGTTAAATTGAGTTTCCTCTGCTGAGTTTACAAACTATTCGATGAGTCTAAATCATATTATCATTCAGTTGCCCTCATGTGCTAATTAACTCATTAGATAAGCCTCACTGTTTCACTAGAATGATTTGGCAAATATTTGTACATTCAGAAGGGAATTTGAGTTGTGCTACTTGGGGTACCATATTTGTATATACATATAACTTGAATAAATATGATGGCTGGTTACTTAGTTAAATTCATTTGCGCTTAGGTATGAGCTTCTATTTGTTAATTACGTCCCACTTCGATAAGACATTGTGAGTGAATGTACAATTTTGATATAGATTAATTTGCGTAGTTCTCTCCAGGAGTCCTTGGGACTTTGTACGTAATTTGGACTTGTGACATTTTTCTTTTCTTCCATAATTCTTATCCAAAATCAATAATTTGGTAATAATCTAAAAGTAGTCTAGAAAAAATAATTCATGAATTTCTGTAGTTGGTTTAAGTTAAGTAAACCCTTTTGGAATAATTTGAGGCGTGCCATGCCAAATAAAATCTCAAAATCATGAGCCTCATTTAATGTTTTCATTCTTAGAAATTGAGGCGTGCCATTTAGCAAATTTTTTATGGCCCTTGAAAATGCGTAGTTGCTTTAGGCGCATATTTTAATTACCTACTTTACTAAACTCGGGTGCACATTTATGTGACCCAAATTCAAATCTCAACGATGTTAAAATATGTTAAAAACTACGGGTGCATTTATGTAACATGGCTCGAGACGTGTTTTAATAATGCTGCAATTTTCTTTAAAGAAAAATGAATAAAGGAGGTTAAAAAGTTAAAATTGCACATAGGTTAGAAACGTCTTAAAATTAGATAATTAAGCCAAATATAATAGTTGAGAGACCGTGCTAGAACCACAGAACTCGAAAATGCCTAACACCTTCTTCCGGGTTAACAGAATTCCTTACCCGGATTTTTGGTTCGCGGACTGTAATACAGAGTCAACCCTTTTCTCGATTCGGGATTTGAACCGATGACTTGGTACACCATAAATCTCCCAAGTGGTGACTTTGAATCTCTTAATAATATAATCTCATTTCAATTGTCCTGTAATTGGAAAAACTTCCTTTATTATACCTCTCCCGGGGGTGTAGTAGAAAAAAGAGGTGTGACAGGAGTTATTATTATTTCTAAGGAAATCAAGGATAAATTGAAAGAAGATAGAATGGTTAGCCCTGGTTGAATTAGCATATCGGTGGCAGTAATCGGTTCCTTCAGCGAATTATGCAAGTGATTTGGGGCGATACGTGTGAGGCTTGTCGACCACCGTAATTGTTGTTATTCAGAGGTATTCCACTATCATAGCCTGTTACGTGTAGGCGGATCCCGGAAGGGTTATGGTGGGTTAGACCACTACTTAGAGATTTGCATATTTCCACGGCTGTGAGAATTCACCTCTATGGTTTTCCTTAAGCGAGTTAAGTGAAAAGCTTTTATATGATGAAGTCTTAGCCTAATAGTGGTTCTGAAGCTATGATGAAAAGCGTGTTCTATCGTATGTTAGCATGTTAGCTGCAATGAGTGGTATGGAATTTGAAGTAAAGATCAAGGTAACAGCTCGGTGTGGACAAGGATGTCACGAGCTCGGATAAGCAGGAAAGGAATTTCGATGTTTAAGGTAAGTTGGTATTGTCTTCAGCATCACTTGAGATCATTATTTTGTGAGGAAGACCTTGCATCCCGGTTCAGGATTTTTGATCGCTTTTCAGCGTTAGTGCGACCGGTGGTTTGGATGTAAAAACCTGTTATGTGATACGGAAGGTTGTGTGAGCGTGCCCCGCGGGAAGGTTGTATTAGTATGGCATGTAGCCACTTGATTGATTGAAAATTTAAACCAAGTATGCAAATTGTAGTGATGTCGTTAATATAGAATTGGTGCCTGGAAGGCACTTAGTTTTTTTAGTTTTGGACTGTGGATGATTACTCCGGTTATGATGGTTGTTCTTATATGTTATGATAAAAGGGGAGTTATTATGGACCTTGAAAGGTTATTAACCTAGTTCAGTGCAATCAGAACCAGCTTGAGGTCTGTGGATGGATCTAAATGGGAATATGGGCTCTAAATTATACTATATGTGTTCATTTCAGTAATGCGCTCCTTATGGAAGAGTAGTCAGGGTTTTATTTTATCGTCAACTATTTCATGTAATGATGTATTACGTCGTGCAAGTTGTGAGGCGGCTTGGTGAATTGATTATGTATTGTGGTTTCGTGTAGAGATGATGTTATATGAGTAAAATGCCTCTTGAGATTCAGATTGTATATCGCATCTCCGTTGTGCTTAAGTGTTGTAGCTTATGGAGCTATATGTCTCCCCAAGGATAGAATTGTGCACTTAGCATGCTTGTGACCGAAACTCGGCATTTTATTGTAATGACCAATTTAGCTCGATATGCATCTCCTTATGTGAGATATATGTGTAGATTGGGTGGCACATGGTTATGTTGTTTGGATCGGGTTGCGCACCGTAGCGGAGTGATGCTAAGTGAAATTCCCCCTGTCTGTTCTTATGTGTTCGGTTTCCTATTTTTTTGTAAGTACAACTCATATAGCTATGCGCCAGCGTAGCATGTATGATTCGCGAGCGGGGTGTTTGTTAAATTATATTGACCGCATCGCATGTATGATTCGCGAGTGGTGTAATTGAATTTCCTTCTCAAAGTTTGCTTTCCCTTGTATCGCGTTCGATATGGTAGCCGATTGGCACATTATAGCATCATATATGACTTTTGGTCATATTTGGGTGGCTTATTGCCTGAGCAGTTCGTACTGGGTGAGACAAGATCATTGGATTTTGGGTCAGTAAAATCTAACTATATGAAGTATATTAAGGAGCTAAGACCATTATTTGGTTCAAAATGAGGTGATGGTTCTTGTCAAATTATAGACCTAATGAGTTGTTGATTTGGCAATCGGTTATAAATTTCTACACATCTCTTCCGTCATGGCGGTATTGTAAGAATTAGAGCAAGACCTATGTAAGTCATGAGGTGCATTTAGGGCATCGAATTCGTGGAATCTTGATTAATTTGATCAGAGAATGTTATTGTGGTTCTGTGAGTAAAGTGGTGCAAGTTGTGAATTCAGATAAGGTATGCAGTCATGTTTTGGGGTTGCGTGTAGTTATTGATACGGTGAGCGTATGTTGGAAACAGGTCGGGCATAGAATTCCGTATATTGGAATTAAGATCTAGGGCTTATCTGCTTGAATAAAAGGAAATATATTCAGAATTGATCGAGCTAATTTGCTCAACTGAGTTGTGGTAGCACGGGAAGGTGCATGAGGTGTTAAACAGTGATTTTAGACTTTAGTGTAGTTCTCAACATTTTCGAGGACGAACGTATGCTTAAGTGGGAGAGAATGTAACAACCCGACCAGTCGTTTTGAGCCCTAGAGCGTCGTTCAGCAGTCTGAGGCAATGATCAGCTTCATTCAGGTGTTATGATTCTACGCGTGGTCGGAATTGAATTTTGGATGTTTGGAGTTGATTTGGGAAGAGAATTCTCTTTTCGGAAGCCTAAAGTTGAAAGAATTAACTAGGATGATATTTTTGAGTAAACTACCTCGAAATAAGGATATGAAGGTTCCAGCATGTTCGTATGATGATTTTCGACTTTGGCGTATGCCCGGTTCGGGTTTTGGATAACCTAGGAGCGTTTTGACGCCTATTGTGGAAGATAGCATTTTAGAAGAAATTTCATAAGTTTGGCTTGAAGTTCATTTCAGTGTTATCGATGTCTTTTGGGGATTTGGAGTCTGTGAATAGCTCCGTATGGTGATTCTGGAGTTGGACACACGATCGAAAATGAATTCAGAGGTTCGTAGGTCATTTTGGAGTCATTTGGCTAAAGATAGAAATTTGAAGGTTTTTGAGAAGTTTGACCGGAAGTGGACTTTTTGATATCGGGGTCGGAATTCGATTCCGAAAGTTGGAGTAGGTCCGTAATGTTGAATATGACTTGTCTGCAAAAGTTGAGGTCAATCAGACGTGATTTGACGGGTTTCGGCATCGAGAGTAGAAGTATGAAATTCTAAAGTTCATAAAGCTTGGATTGGAGGTCGATTCGTGGTTTCAGCGTTGTTCGATATGATTTGAGGGCTCAAGCAAGTCCGTAACGTATTTTGGGACCGGTTGGCATGATTGGTTGGGGTCCCGGGGGCCTCGGGTGGATTCCGGGTGGTTAAAAGATCAAAAATGGGATTTTGGAAGGGCTGAAGTTTGCTGCTTCTGTCATAACTGCACCTGCGTTTGGTGGACCGCAAGTGTGAGACCGCAGATGCAGTCTGTGTATCGCAGAAGTGGCCCAAGCAAGCCAGGCTAGGAACCGCATAAGCGTCTCCACAAATGCGGCCTCCAGTCTGCAGAAGTGGTCCCAACCTTCTCTCCCCATTTCGCAGATGCGATCGCCTTCTCGCAGAAGCGGGACTGCATATGCGGAAATGCTGGTGGCAATGAGGTACTTTTAAATTGGGGGTTGGGGTCATTTCTACCCCATTTTCTTCCATTGGAGCCGATTTGGAGCAACTTTGGAGTGCCATTTTTATCACCAAGCATGAGGTAAGTGATTTATACTAGTTTTGAGTAAATACAAGGTTTATATATGAATTTAGACAAGTAAATTTGTAAAAAATTTGGGAGTTTTGCTAGAAAGACCTAGAAATTTATATTCTTGGAATTTGGCCATGATTTTGGGTATGAAATTTAGAGAAAAATATGTATTTGAGTTCGTGAAGCTATGGGTAAACTTATTCTTCGAAAATTTTGAAAATCCGGGCACGTGGGTCCGAGGGCATTTTTGTCAAATTTTTGATCGGGGTTAAGAATTGTTATAAATTGGATTTATAATGAGTAATTGAGTTTATAATAATGAATTTGCGTAACTGTTGGCTAGATTTGGAACATTTAGTATCTATTCGAGTCTTCGGAAGGGCGTGAAATACCGGTTGTGGATCTCCGGGGCGATGTGAGTCTCCTTTTTAACCTTTTGAGAGGGAATTGTCCCCATAGATGAGTTAATCGATTATGTGATCCTATTTGTGGGGGCTACGTACACACGAGATGACGAGAGTCCGTGAGTAGCTACTATTATGCTATTGTCCGGGTAGTCTAGGACCGAAAAAGCATGCTGTACTTGGAT
The DNA here is from genome assembly GCA_026770625.1 of Nicotiana glauca. Lineage (NCBI taxonomy): Eukaryota > Viridiplantae > Streptophyta > Magnoliopsida > Solanales > Solanaceae > Nicotiana > Nicotiana glauca. Next base: position 9,251 of record MU695341.1, on the reverse strand, counting down.
TATTTGTAAACTTATTGACAGCTAGAATTGCTTAAATCACATCTAATCAGTAAATAAATTTCAAAAGGGATTAAACTTAATTTTTCTTAAATCATTAAAGGAAAATTGGCTTTTATTGAAATAAACATTTCCCGATAAACTATTAATTAGCTGTTTGACGGTTCATGTATATATATATATAAATATATATATATATATATATATATATATATATATATATATATATATATATATATATATATATA
>MDKF010919105.1:0-31318 GCA_026770625.1 Nicotiana glauca | reverse complement strand
ATATGGATCGGACTGCACACCGCAGTAGTATATTATATATGGATCGGACTGCACGCCGCAGTAGTATATTATATAGATCGGATTGCACGTCGCAGTAGTATATTATATGGATCGGACTGCACGCCGCAGTAGTATATTATATGGATTAGAATGCACGCCACAGTATGTATATATTGGATCGGACTGCATGCCACAGTGATATATAGCGCTTGGGTTGTAGGGTCCCCTCCGGAGTCTGCACACCCACAATGAGCACGGGTACCCATATGGATCGGGCTGCACGCTGCAGCGATATGTGGATCGGGCTGCACGCTGCAACGGTTATTATGTGATACTGTTTTTGAAAGTGACCATGGAGAGGGAGCCCGAGGGGCCGAGAGTGTTGTTGAGAGTGAGCCCGAGGGGCGAGCTTTTATGTGCTCATTTTGCATACTTCTTGTCTTTTACCTGATATACTGTGGTATTTGTGCCCGAGGGATGGATTGTTCAGTGCTATACAACACTAACTATTTTGAAACTATTTTCGTAATCATTGAAAAGACCATTTTCAAAAGAGATTTGAACTGAGTCAAAGCATTTCTAAAGATTTCTCCGTTTTCACTGTTTTTCTCAGAAATAGTACCCGGACTCAGTATAACATGTTGGTTGCTTTACGTGATTTCTTGCTGCTCAATTATTATTTACTTTTATTACTCACTGAGTTGGAGTACTCACTTTACTCCCTGCACCTCCCGTGCAGTTGCAGGTATTGTTCACCCGGTAGCGGGTTATTAGCTGATTGAAGGTATTACTATTGAAGCTGAGCAGAGTGACCGCCAGCGTTCGCGGCACCTGATTATTTCCTTTGGTTCTAAATTTTATTCTATATATTGTTGGCCCTGTTGTTGTATTTAGACTTCTCTAGATGGTCGTGACTTGTGACACCCCGGTCGGGTTGTGTTGGGTGGTAAATGTCGGCTATTAATGTCATTGAGTTGTATTATTCATTCATTTATTTTTATTAATTGTTAAAAAGGGGCATTGTTGTTCTGTTGGCTGGCCTTGTCTTCACGAGAGGCGCCATCACGACCGGGTTTGGGAATTGGGTCGTGACAATGTTGATTGTTGCCAACTCAGTGTGCCGTCTGTTCTTTCCTGACTTATGACAATTTGATGTGCTGGCCAAATCTCGTTTTGTTCAACTGGAAAGCTGGTGGTAGATTTTTGAAGTCATTTGTCACTTGTAATGACCAAACAAACTCAGGAAGAGGGAGTAGAACAAGATAGGAGGAATAGAGTAAAGGATAATGGAAAGAGACGATTCCTAACAAGAAACCTACAGAGTAGCAACCCATCGGATGTGGATACCGACTCTAACGACCTTAACATGCACCTACAGCCTACTCTGTTTAGCAAGTTTGATGTTCGACTCTTGTTGTACCTCTTCGCCGTGAAACTGGGCTTCAATGCTCCGCTTGTCTGATCTGTTTCCCAATCCTTATTCGACTTGTAGTGCCCAAAGGGTTTTCACTATCAAGCCTCTCTCATTTTGGTTTTCTCTCGTCTCACCGTCGCCTTATGGTGCCCATGAAGGTTTTCACCAATAAGACTCTCTCATTTTTGATTTCTCTCTGCTTTCATTGCCTTGGGGTATCCGTGAAGGATTTCATCAACAAGACTCTCTCATTTTCATCAATTTTCTTCTGTACCGAAGTGTGGCCCCTGACATGATTAACCTCTACTCGCTTGACTCGACATTTCTTGAAGACTGATCAGAAGGTCTTTCTTTGGACCGTAATGCAGGCTTTTAGATGGGATTAGAAAGAAGGGTATCAAGGCTCAAAACAATTCAACACGGGTTCAAAAATTACAACTTTCGGAATCAGATTTATCACAACAACCACAACTTCTGCCCAAATTTCTTTCTTGGGGACTTTTGGATTTTTATTTTGGTGTGACTGAACCTCAGAGAGAGGCTGCCTACATACCCTTTCGGGATCAAGTCAAACGTAGTTCAGGCGACTACTTTTGTTGTTGCGGTCTGTCCTTTCTCCACTTTCTTTTCCTTTCTTTTCATTCTTTTCTTTTCCTTCTCTTTTCTTTTCTCTTTTTTTTTCTTTCTCTTCTTTTTCCTTTTCTTTTCTTTTCTTTTCTCTTTTCTTTTCTTTTCTCTTTTCTTTTCTTTTCATTTTTTTCCATTGTTTTTCTCTTGTTTCTCCACTTACTTTTCCCGCTCGGGCTTATGAGTTTTATTATTGATTCCGAAAGAGGGGTATGAAAGAAAATAACTGAGGCTCAAAGGGGTAACGAAGGATAAAGTTTTTGGATAGCAGAACAAAATGCCTTCGTCATTCCAATCTCCAAAATATGCCAAGTACAAACTACACAATTAAATAAGCTAAGGAAAATATACGTAACATCTTTTGATTGCACCGGAATTAATAACCATATTCACACATTTGCCTTCCGTATTTCTCAATTAACCAGCGCCATTGGGCAACAAACACGGTACCACAAACGGTCCCTATAGACTTGGGGCAAACTTGCCTTTGGCTTCAAACCGATGCGGCATGATGCATTTCAACAGTATATCTTTATATTCTATCTGCCCCAGTTTCACATAATTTGGGCTCGAAGTGATCTAAAATGCCCTTACTTATTTCCCTCAAATATCCTTACATCTTCAACATTGTTTCATTTCTTTATTACTAAATTGACTTTTAAAATTAGGATGAGAATTATACGTGCATGTCATGTCACTAGAACCAGTATGAAAAGAATTGTAAAAGGAGAAGGGAACTAAATAAAATGACTAGAAATGGCGGGAAATAGTGGATTGCATTAGACTGACAGTGAAAGTGTTTAAACAATAAAACAAGCAAACTAGACTAGAGTTACAACCCTTGAACAAACCTAAACAGCACTACACAAGCTACTACGACGAGACAAACAAGGCAAAGTGAAAGGATAGAAGGGTTTGAATCACAAGACAATATACGGATTACAACCCTAAAATAACCCGGACAACAAAAATGACAACAAAATAAACCACCAAAACTCCAAGAGATGGAGCGTCTTCCCAATTACCAAGCACGGCGTCTTAGCCACCGAATTTCACACCAAGATTGCTGGAATTTTCACAAGTCTTCATCACGTTTTTCTGAGCAAAATGCTTCTGGGTTTCTTCTGCCGGCTCATTCTCCCGATCAATCATACCCACCATATGCGTCTCATTATGCACAGGAGATGGACTCTGGCCAGTGTTTGTTGCATCTGGACTTTGCACGACAATGTCGTCTGCATCAATAAGCTTCTAAATTGCATTCTTGAGATTCCAACATTTCTCTATGTCGTTCCCCAGGGCACCTGAGCAATATGCGCACCTTTGAGAAGGATCAAACTTCTTTGGAAGAGGGTTCAGCGTTTTTATCTTAATCGACTTAAATATGTCCAATGTCCTAACCTCTAGAATAGACTGGCATATGATTCTCCCAACGGAGTGAAGGTTTTCTTCTTCCGTAGCCTCTCATTCTTAAATGCTGGATTGGGCCGAAAACCTGATTCAGGGTGTTTTTGTTTAGCTCGCGGGGGTAGATTGGCATTTTGAGGAGCTGGGTACTGGGAATATGATGGGTGACTTTGTGATTTCTGTAGAGAGAAGTAGCATCGGGTTGGTTCATCTAATGCACAAGGATAACCACGGGGACGATGTCGAGGCTGGAAGTGTTTATCAGGAAAACCTATCGGATCGTCTTTTCTGTTCCTCTTTCTTCTAACCAAGCTTACGGGTACGTTCTGAATGGCTTCCGAACAACTCACGATTTTTCCTGACTTGATTCCTTCTTCTACTAGCTCCCCCATTTTTAACACATCATTGAAAGGCTTTCCCAGGGCCGGGATCAAATGACTGTACTAGGTGGGTCCCTGGGCCTGTAGAAAAAGATTAACCATTTCCTCTTCGCTGATCGGGGGACTGACTTGAGCAACTTGCTCCCTCCATCTGAGCCCAAACTCATTAAAGTTTTCCTCCGTCCTCTTTTCCATCTTAGATAGCGAGGAGCGGTCTGAGGTAACACGATTTGCATTGAAAGTATCGGACAAATTCTTGAGCCATATCACCCAATGTAAGCCACTTATCAACATCTTGACGGGTATGCTAGTCCAAGAATTCCCCAGTTAGTCTTTCACTGAAAGATGCCATCATCACGTCATCTTTCTCTCCAACACTCCTCATTTCATTGCAATAGACCCTCAGGTGGGCGACCGGATCTCCATGCCCATCGTACAAGTTAAATTTCGGTACTTTGAACCCTGCGGGCATGCTGCCCTGGCCTTCCACTCTTTGCTTGTCCCTGAAGGACTGTTCTGTGCTTTTCAACTTCCTGGGTACCCCATCTCGCCCTTCTCTTCCCGTAACCCTTTCATTTCTAGCATAAAGCTGCTTATCCTGGGAGCTTTTCTTGTATGAATCGAGGACCTTACGGGCAACCTCTGGGGGGTGATATTGGTCATTGTGAGCTTTGAGTGGGTATGCATTGTTTGGGGTAGTGGATATGACATGAGAGTAATTTTAGGGAGATGTAACTGGAGGATGAGTGATGGAGTTACTAGGGTAGTTGGGAAAATTGTGGTAAGCGGACCTATCTGGGGAATATGGAGGATCATCTGGCATTGTGTTGGGAGGTTGGGTAAGGACAGTATCTGGAAAAATTGGTGGCGGGGGTGGTGCCTTCCCAATCATCCAGGCCTGATACAAGTCCGCCATGTGTTGTCTTAACATCCACACCTCTTCAGCCAACCCGTTATCCCGTTCAACCAACTGATGTCGGGCACCGATATCAACCAACTCAGTTCTATTGTTGTTTGCCATTGCCTTTTGTCCTTGTGTTGTAAAGAAGAGTTACCACTTTGAAACCTCAAACCAACCACCTTTCTGAATTTGAAATGACAAAACGAAACCATCACGTTACCGTTAGGGCATTTAACATATTGGTAACAGCTTTTCATCGGTCGCATGCGTCATCCCGGCCATTTCCTTATTTCCAATTTCAAACTTTCTCTTCCTCTGTTTTTATTTTTTTTTTCTTCTTTTTTTTGTTCTTTTCACTCTTGCCTTTGTCTTCTCTTACTCCTATTTTCTTCCTTTCTTGATTTTCTTTCTTGTTTTTTCGCTATTTTCTTTTATTTTTGCCTTTTTGTGGTTTTTCCTCTCTTTCTTTTTTCCTTTTTTCTCCTTTTTTTTATTTTGGTTATGGTCGAATCTTATGGAGATTGCCTACGTATCATGACCTCGCATGAATCAGACCAAGCGTAGTTCTTGCAAATAAATGCAAAAATAAAGAGATAATTTTTGGGATTTTCAAATTTCATTAGTAAACGCCGAGTACAAGAGATACTAGACTATTTGTTTTTCTTGAAGGGAAACTACAAAAGCAGACTCAAAATAACAAAATACAGACTCGACGATTAAACTAGATCAAGAGTGCATCAAAGCTTCACATCCTGGGGCCCGCGGGGCATCACTCGGCATCGCCGTAGGCCTGCGCAAGACTGAGAAGGTTTCCATGTCAACTGTGACTAGTTACAGAAAACTGGCCATGTAATGGCTTATTTTGACTTAAAAAGCAAGGTGGCTATTTTTCCAAAAAAATATATTTAAGAAAACAAAGACTCGGTTTTGCGAATACAGTCCTTCAGCACTTCTGAAAGGGAGATTTTAAGGTTGTGCTCGCAAACCGTTTAAAAATAACTCAGGGTGGCTGTTCTTGGAAAAACAGCGTTCCGGCGCCCTTTTGAGGACATTCGGCTTATTTTTAAACAAGAATGGCGTCACTCGACTTATTAGATAAAAATTAAAATTTTGGTATTTTTGGCTATTTTTGCAAAAGGGGTGGTTGGACCCGATGAGGGTTGTCTACGTATCTCACACCCAGTGAGAATCAAACTAGCGTAGTTTGGGCAAATAAACTAACTATTTTTTGAAAACCAAAACCTTGTTCTTTGTTTTTTTTATATTTTCATTTTCAACAAACTACTCGAGAATAAAACTCTTTTTTCCTTTTTATTGGAAAAAGACAAAATAAAGACACTTTTCTTTTCCTTTCATTTTTCTCAGAAATCAGGCAGAGTTTCGGCGCTATTCGGACATTGGTTTTAGATGTTAACTCTCTATACTGCTTATTTCTCTCTTTTTTGTTCAATTTTTCCAAATATTCAAGCCGGTCAGCATGCGAGTCCGAGACAAATAAATGTACATGCAACACATAAGATGCATCAGGATGGTCTTTTTTATATCCGGTTACCTCTTCTAGACGGACCCAACCCCTGTGTTGAGTCCCCTAAGTCATATGCACGTGATGCAGATAAGAGCTCCTACTAGGGATCCGACATGGAGTCAAGTTATTCTAGGTTCAAAATCTGGGTATATGTTCTAGACTGTGTACCCGAGCGGACAACTCGAATCGAGGAGGGGGCTACGTACCGGGAACCAAAAGGCCATCCGGCTTAGTAACTTGTCCGGCCTCTTTCTTATTTCAAGGTATGACACTAACAGAATAGGGAGTCTCAGCCAGTATGCACATCCCCGGAGGTGAGAAGAGAAGGGTTTCGGCACAGTTTATATATACAGTTCAAATAATATCAAAGCGGTAAAATATTTAGCACATTTGGTAGGAAACATGTAGGAAAATCAGATAAAGCCAAACACAACAATTATTCTAAGCTCGAATTCTTAAGCCCTGAACCGAAGTTCTGGGTTTGTGTCCCCAGCAGAGTCGCCAGAGATGTCGCACCTCCTTTTTCGCTACACCCGTAAGGGCGTTCGAGGAAATTATTGACTCTGTTTAACATTCCGCGATCCAAAAATTCGAGTAAGAAATTCTGTTAACCCGGGAGAAGGTGTTAGGCATTGCCGGGTTCCGTGGTTCTATCACGGTCGCTCAAATGTCATATTTGGCTTATTTATTTGATTTCAGTACATGTTTTAACCTATATGCTTTTAACTTTGAAATGCCTTTATTATTATTATTTTAAGAGAATTACAACGTCATGAAAACACGTCTGAAATGGCGTCACATAAATGCACCCGCGGTTTTTGACACATTTCGACTTCGTTGAGATTTGGATTTGGGTCACATAAATGTGCACTCGAGTTTATGGAAGTAATATTATTAGACTAACGCGCCTAAAGCAATTACGCGTTATTAGCTTTGGGGAAGGCCGTAAAATTTGCTAAACGGCCCATCCCGAATCCTAATTATTTTAATATAACCTCTTAAAGAGGGCCCCACAATTTATGCATTTTATTTGGTGAAACTCGTCTCATTTTATTCATTAAAGGGCAAACCTAAAGCAACTATAATTTTATAGAAAAATTTTTCTCTAACAACACAAGAAAAGTCCTAAATAGTTTGTTATTGAACCGGAATAAACCAAATGATAATTCTGTATCAAAGCCACCCATTGGGCTCCGAGATGAGCCCAACGAAGGAGAATTGCACCTATGCTATACTAACAAGCTGCCAGTCAAGGCCTTGGCCAAGTCCAAACGTAAAGGAAATTAACACTGAACCGGGATCCGTGTATCAGACATCTTGAGTCCCAAATGGCTACTGGTATTAATATAGATCGATCCAAGTATTGTCAACAATTATGAAAAAGGAAAACAATATGCAGTTATTCAAACTAATGGGATGTTGATCGTTTGAATTCTATATTAAAGTTCAGATTGCTTGATTCTACAGACATTCATGAGCACGTCAGTTTATTTAGTCAAATCAATTGATGATTCACGTTTAACTCAAGTAAACTACTGATATTAACCACTAATATGTGATTATTTATTCCTACATTGAAATAGTGAGTTTAATGAAACAAAAGAGATGACATTAATAACTAGCATGTTGATATTAGCTACAGTAATACAACAGTGTTTGAAAAGCACTTTTAGCTTTGAAGTTAAGATGGAAACAGGATGATCCCTAAATCAATTACAAATCTAAACCAATCCTGATTTTCTATTTTTAACCAAGTGCTAAACTAAAACCAGTACTGAATTATACAAAGTCTATAGCTGATAGCCACAAATTAACGGTCCAAAATAGTTCTATTAGGTACAAATTACACAGTCCGAGTTTCATTGAACACAGATCCAAGTAGACTTCATTACACAGTACGTATCACTAATATCTACTTAATTATGAACGCATCCTTTAGCAAACAAACAGCTGAACACTTTCATTTTCATGCTCAAGCTCGAAGCTACATCAATTTTGAGTTCAAGTGTGTACCTGGACATGAAAATACAATGAGAATGAGGAGAAATCAGCGACAGAAGCGTAACAGCAACAGTAAATTAGAACCAAATCAGCAGCAAAAATCAACTTCCACCCAGAAGCACACTTAAACATAGCCCGGAAAGTTGTAAAACCAACAACAACAGCAAATACCCACACTAGACTCAACTGAACTCGAATAGACCCAAAACTGGACCAATAGGTCTCAGAAGAAGCTCCAGCAAATTGAAATTAAGCTAGAAGATCCAAATCACCTATTGAAACTCGAAACTGAACCAAAATTCAAGGGAATAGTATTTTTTTTAGTTTTCTACTATATTTTGGTTTCTACTGGACTTGCTTGCTTTTTTTTTTGATTTTCTGTAGAAATTAAGAGCTGGAAGAAGATTTGAAATTCTAATCCTCTGAAATTCGAAAATGTGTGCTAAGATTTGTAGTAGGGGTTTTCGGGGGTATTTTTGAGGCTCAAAACTTCCTCTTCAAGGCAAAGAGCATGCCCTTTTATAGGCACAAGAGGTGCAGCCTCAGATTTCAATTTTTACACATTAGTCCCTATGTTATTTTCAGTTTTTTGCCTACTTAATCCTTTATTCCCTGACTTGTTACCCAAGTTACACCCCTAAGCTACCAAAATCTGATTTGAGACTTATCTAGAAAGTACTAGTAGCTTCCAATTCAGTTACTTATCAGATTCCTCCAGTGAATTACCTTTACTACCCTTAGCTTATTCTGAAATTTACTAGTCTAAAAAATTAACCTATTTTTAATGCCCAAAATGCCCTTAAATACCCCTGAAACTACTGAAATAGCCTTATCTCAACTAACCCCACAACCCCTTTTCTTTAGTTACTTTTAACTATGGTCAATTCCGAGAATAGATTATTCAACAATTTTAATCAACTAGAACCAAGATCAAATTCAAATCCTAATCCAAACTGACTACCGAATTTCCAGTTACTGATCAACAATCAAAACTACTAACCTATTGACCATCATAAAATCAGTATGAAACTATAATACTAATCCAAACTTAAACTAACCAAAACTACTCAGCAAATCCAAGCAAGTAGAAACTAATCAACGTTTAAACTTAATTAGAAATACAGACTTAGAACAAAATCATGCTACTGAAGAACAAAACATATTACTGGTTAAACAAATGTAGAAGAAAACCCTAATTAATTACTCGAGCTTATAACAAAAACTATTTAACTAATCATGCAGCAACACGTTCATACGAAGAGACATAAAATCACCAGACATAAAAGGAAAATGACAATAGTCTGAGCAAAATTTCTAAAACAAATAGCATGAAAAATAAAGATGGACTGTGAACCCTAAAACAAGAAAACTAGCAGAAAGAAATTCTTACTGATTTAGTTGACACCTAATGCTTGACCTTGAGATTTGACGTCAAGAACCAACTGACACTTCAACCTCGGATTCTAGATTTGGGAGCTCTGGGGAGACTCGTCTGCCATTGATGGTGGATTTGTCACGAGGAAGGTGAGAGAGTTATCTAGTGTCACTTTAGTAAGGTTTTTGGGAATTTAGGGTTCCAGTCACAGCTTCGATTTAAGATTCGACGAACCTGGGGGTAATTCGACAGAAGATGAGTAGAGATTAGGGAAGAGGGATAAAGGAGGTCAAAGGGTATTATTTTGATCAAGATTGGATGAGGTGCCGCCGACCACGGCGGAGCAGATCATGGGCGGCGCCTTAAGGTTTCAATGGTTTTGGGGTTTTGACAGGGATTTGAACCAGGGGGCTTTGAGGTTTGGAAACAGGAGGGCTTGAGGAGTCTGTGGTGTGATTTTTAGATGATTTGGACGACCGCCACCGGCGGAGACGATTTCCGACCGGCGGATTAAGGCGGAGGGATGGTAGGGCGGTGGTGTTACAAGGGAGTTTACGAGGAGGATTAAAATGTTCTTAGCGTTTATGGGATTATTTGGACAGTTTCAACTAATGTGTGGAAATAATATGAGCCGTTGGATTAAAGAGATGGATGGCTGGGATTGACTGACGTCCAAACGGCGTCGTTTTAATAATAAAGGGGCAGGCTGGGTTTTGGGGTATTTGGGCTGGATGGGGTTGAGCAAGGATATGGGCATTGATGGTTTGGTCCATCATAATTGAATAAAAATGACCCAATTCGGTGGTCCAAATAATCAAAGGGCCTTTTCTTGTTTAAATGCTTTTTTTTTCTTTTCTTCTCTCTTTTTATTTTTGTTTTTTTTATTTTCTGATTTTCATTTTGTATTTTTTATATATTTTTTATTTTATTGAATGCTAAATTAAAATTCAAGGATAAATTGACAACTAAAAACATACTTTCTAATTTTCCAAAAACACAAACTAAAACAAATTTAAACTAAAAATGCAAAAGTATCCTTTTTGTTATTTTTCTCTATTTGTAAACAATTTTAACTACTGATTAATTCTAAATGTATAAAATTAAATCCTAAATAAATGCCAAATATATTTTTTTATAATTTTTGTATGAATTAAAATGCACACAAAAAATAACACAAGATTCACAAATTTGTAAAATAATGAAAGAAGAATCACTTTGTTTGAATTTTTGGGAATAATTCATGTAGGGCAAAAATCACGTGCTCACAGCTGATATTTTCTTTATTTTGTTTAACCCACTGTATTTTCCTATTTTTTATTTTATTTGCCCTAAGATTGACTCTAATTGATTTTCGTATGCTATTTTTCCTTATTCTCTGTTCAACTATTTACCTTATTTTGTGTGCTATTTGATTCATGCATGTTATTTTTCCTTATTCTTTGTTTAATTTTCTAAACTTCCTTATTCTATGTGTTATTTGCTCTCAAACTGATTCTAATTGATTTTGACATATTTTTCCTTATTCTGTATTTAATTTTTACCGTCTTTCCTATTTTATGCATGAAATATGCTACTGCATAAACCCCTATCGTGAAACCCCCTTAACAAGATTTGAATCTTCAAATCCCTGCTATTGTTTTCACTACTCTCCTCTATTACTCACTCATTGGCACACTCGTACACTCTCTAAATTATTGAACAACCTCCTCTAGTGCAAGCACTACTCGGAACCCATTCTCGAGGCTCTTGTGAACTCTGAAGCATTGGGGATTTAGGGTTTTTGCTATTACTCTCTTCACTCTTTTATTCTGTTACAGGTTAGTGTTTAAACCTGCTATGTTTAATTTTTTCCCCTTCTTTCTTCATATGTATTTGAACTTGTATGAGCATGATTCAATTATGATAATGTTCAATTTTAATGTCATTCTGTGTTAGTTGTACACATGAGAACAGTCTATTATTTGTATTATGCTTCACCATGACCTGCAATCCGTGATCTCTTATCTCCTGAGATTGGTTTTATACCCTATAGCATCTTAACATATTTAATTTCGGACTTCAATAGCAGTCCATTTCAATATGAGCCTGATTATTGTGGTTGAATGCTGTTAAGTTGCCAATTTTTGCATATATTGTGCTAAGATACTACCCTAACTCTATAAAATCCCCTTTTTACTTGATTGAAGCTTTTGATACTAAGTTCTGTGTATATTTTAACGCTCTTTAATGCTTCCCTAAAGTCTGCTTTAAACTTGTTTCATACTATCCTGGATTTCTAAAAGATAAATACTCTATTTTCTAGGACTCTTATGCTAACATGTTTTTCAGTATGCCTTGGTTCATCTGCTATTCTCTACTTTTTGTGATTATCAATATATGTATCCCTCCATTATGTTCAAGTGTTGATTAATATGGAATTAGGTTAGACTTAACTTAATTTAGACCCTAGAGGCCTACTAGTACAACCTATGTATGCTTGCAAACCTGTTTCTTCTCCTAATTCCTATGATGGTTGTTTATGTGATACTTTTCTATGTGAACCTTGCTGAACCTACTGGCTTGCTTGACCATTTGTGTTGTATGTTTAGTTCAGTGACATCTGTCTACCCTACTTACTTGTTACTTTGACATTCTAAATTCCTATCCTTAGCCGGCTGAAAGCTAAGACTATCTAGGTTCTATTGTTGGCCTCCCTAGTGTAAGCACTGCTCGGGATTCAATTGAGGCCCTTGTGAACTATGACACACTAGTACAAGGTTCTAGTCATTTCCTAAACCCCTAAAACTGTCCCTAATATTCTACTTCCCTATCATGTATTGTGTTCTATATTGGTTGTTCCAAGTGGTGCAACACTTGGTGCTGTGGTTCGCCGAAAGGGGTCTGGACTTCTCTATGGGCCTGTGATCTTGTGATTCTTTTTTGAAGGCCTAAGTACACTATGTTAGAAGTATTTAAGGCCCAGCAAGGCTGGGTATTTAGTTGTTTTATTTGGGGCCTGCTATAAGCCTTTCTATTGTCATGTAGTATTACTACTTTAATTATTAATTTGGGTCCGTAATAATACATTTGTATAAACGGTTGGGGAGCTAGTAAAAGGGGGATGGGGTAGATTCTAATGTTAATATGCGAGGGGTAGATAACATACCTAAAGGAATGAATGAAGCACTTGCTTTTCTATTATTCATTCTCTATGCACACTGTACAAAGCACACTATTAGGAAAAGCACACACTTTCACTACTTGTTTATTAGCAAAGCATGATCTCAAATTCTTCAATATCTTTGTTGCTATATGATTAGAGAACCTGCCCTTAGGAAATAAATATCCTGGAACTCCCCTCTAATTTGCATTACTGCAGTGTGTCCACTAGAGATCATGCCTATAGGACTCTAATCCCTCTATTTGTCTTTGCATAGCATTATTCACCTAGAAAACCTGCCTACAAGGTTTAACAACAAAATCAGGTTCCCAAATATTAATCGTTAGAAATCTTGCCTATAGGATGCCACTGTTTGCCTTAATAACTGCTAATGACACCCCTTTTAATATTGTTCATCTCTCACTTTGTCTGTTATCAAAAGCATGAGTAATTCTGAGTTTCTACTATCGTTATCATAAATCACCTAGGCACAACAGCTGCAAGACTAATAATTGGGAATTTGTCTTCTGAATAATCGGTGTGTAACAATCAATGAAATCCTATCTATGAATAACACTAGTTCCTTAAACTACTTGCGTGCCTTGATTCTTATCACGTAGAAATCATGTCTATAGGGATTTAAGTTCCTTAATCTTGAACTGCCTAACATGAAAATCTATTTCACATGCATTTGTTGTTTAATTGTGGAGGCTAACTAGAGCCTGTAATTTCTCGTATGTGAAGTCTAATGTGTTTTGAATGTCCCCTAGTTTTGATATTTTTTTGAGCAGCCAAATTAAAGTCTAGAACCACCCAAAATAGAGGTCACCCGCCTCCTGGATCATAGGCATGGAACGAGTAGTGCATGCATAAGGTACGACTTATAATTGAACTAGTGTACTTTAGGTAACAACTTAAAGATAGTGATTGGGTAGCAGGAGATGATAGTCTGTGCCCACTGAATAATATGAGTAACACCCCATCTAGAGGGAGTTATGAAGTATTATTTATGTTGTACGGGGTGATCCTTTAGGCTAAAAAACTTAGGACCCCCCATCTTATTTCCCTTTTACCTTATCAAGTGTTTGTATTCATTTACTCAAAGTCTTTTAATAATAAAATACCCAAACTTTGTGCTCTCTCTCTCTCTCTATTTTTTTATTTGACTAATCCATATAATTCAAGTTCAAGAGTGCCTAACACATTCTCTTCAAGATAATTTCGGTCCCTTACCCGATCTTTGGTGACACAAACTAGTTTAACCTGAGTCATTTGCAAGTAGGTGCCCTAACGCACCTTAAAAATCGTTATGTGGAGACTCTTCTCTTTTAACCCTTTTTTTCAAAGAGTTGTCATGCATCGGAACCCTCTTTTGTGAGAAAATGGGACGCGACAGCATGGTGACTCTACTGGGAATTTATACTTAGGCTCTTACCATGATGAACTTGGCTTATGTGGATTATTTTGTTTTGTTATAAAATGCACATTCCTTTTCCATATTTATTGGTTAAATTTTGCTATTAACTGCACATCCCTTTCCCGTACACCTTTACTTTTTTAAACCCGTTATAACATGCATATCCCTCCCCCTTTTTCCCTTACTTGCTCTAACTGCTCTTCATTTTTTTAAAGACTACTATATCATGCCTCTCCATCCCTACTCCCTTGCTTGCTTTATTATATTTTTTTCTCATTATTCCATGAACTAACTTCTTCCTTAGTCTTTCTTTTGTATTTTATGTTTTACTTTAATACCGTATTTGCCGCCTTTTACATATTTATCATGAAAATACTTGAAAACATTTTACTATCTCTGCATAAAGCATGCTCCACATCATATTCCACTCGTGCCAATTATTAACATAGCGGCACTTGATGAATGTCCATACTCTTCCAAGATTATACTTTTTTAAATATGAAAGGCTTATTTGCGGTAAACTAGTCGATCAGCGGTGCAGTCGATGGTCCCGTACCTTTCTCGCTCAAGTCATCCACTTGAGAGTACCAGTC
Source organism: Nicotiana glauca (assembly GCA_026770625.1). Lineage (NCBI taxonomy): Eukaryota > Viridiplantae > Streptophyta > Magnoliopsida > Solanales > Solanaceae > Nicotiana > Nicotiana glauca. The sequence goes on along the minus strand of MDKF010919105.1, from coordinate 16,539 downwards.
TAGGCCCTTCTAGTAACCCTACTCAAATATCAAATGTACATGTATCATGTTAAACCTAGTACGGGTTATAACATTGTCAACGCGATATCCCGCTAAGATAAGCCTTGTCCAAAGTCCGACGGAATTTTCACAATCTCAAGTCGTCCACTTGAGAGTACCAGTCTAGGACCTTCTAGACACCCTACTCCGATATCAAATGTAAATGCATCATGTTAAACCTAGTACGGGTTATAACATTGTCAATGCGATATCCCGCTAAGATAAGCCTTGTTCGAAGTCTGACGGTATTTTCACAATCCCATTGGACACCATCATATTATGTGCATTACTTGGAGAAAATATGCCAATATATTGATTATTATTGTGTAAATAATCAAATCTGGAGGGGGAGAGGGCTAACTCTATTTGTTTGCAAAAAATGAAGCACGATGTCCCTAGATTTGGCATGGTCCAAAACATCCCACCACTGCTGTTGGATTGGTGGAAAATCTATTGCTGGATATGCGCGACTTAAGGAATCTGATCGATGGAGCCAAAAGAGCCAAGAACGGAGGAGGTCCTTCAGGGACCGAGTACATTAGGGGAATGTTGTTTTAGTGATTTCTAATTTAGTTTAGATTTCAATTGTAATAAGGCAAATGCCATTAGTAACTTTCTTATTGTTGTCGTTTTAGCAAAGATTTGATTTATTTTCATATTAATGGAATGATGCAATTATGGGCATCAATTTTCTCCAAGTCTATGTGTCGCTAGGCCTACCTTGGGCACAACGAGGTCCCCTAAATTAGGACATGGATTTATTTTGCAAAGCATGTTTAATATTGCAAGCATTCTTTCAATAGCCCTTATTCACTTGGTTACCTTTGTTTTTCTTTTCTTTTGTTTATTCCCATTCCCCAAGGATGGTTCGTGTATACTGGCATCATCCGCATATCACACTAGATCCAGAGGTCCTCCACCTCCTCCTCGACCAAGTTATCCTAAAGGCAAAAGCAAAGGGAAAGGAAAGATAGATGATTTAAGTGGTAACACGAGAGTCAAAGCAGAAAACGTTAAAACTTCAGATGGTCGAAGTACTCCAGCAAAGAACAATTTGGTCCTGCGCCTGGAATAAAAAATACAGGAGTTACAAGGAGAGCTTGAGCAGGTCCGGAACTTGGCAAACCTTTCCCTCACCCTAAATGTCCTCGATATCAACCAACATAACACAAACTCCCAAAACCCGGCACCTCCTCAAAACACACAAAACCAAAATCCGCAAAATCCTCCCATACCTTGGCAATACACCACACCTCCTCAAAATCCTAATCCTCCACCAATACCTACCCTTCCGCAGCATCATCACCATCCAACTCAGTATCCATAAACCACCACCTACCACACTCCTCAAAATACACCACAACCTACCCCTGATCCCCAAAACCCAACCAACGACCACCACTATGCCCAGATTCCTAGAGTCCAGTAAAGCAATCCCATATACATGGAAACCTTACCCCACACACCATAAAAACCCTATACATACCTGAATCCGCCGAGAAGGACTTGTTCATCAAGAACATGGCAAAAGAACTCAAGAAGATTCTGGCAGAGTTCAGAGCGTCGAAGGTGGCAACGACATTGAGGGTTCAAATTGTGAGGACATATGCATACAACCGGATGTAGAACTGCCAGAGGGTTACAAACCTCCCAAGTTTGAAATGTTTGACGGAACTGGTGATCCAAAGGTACATTTAAGACATATTGTAACAAACTGATAGGAGTTGGCAAAGATGAAAGGATCTATATGAAGCTGTTCAAGAGGAGCCTCACCGGAGATGCCTTGTCTTGATACATCAGTTAGAACCTAAAGAGGTGGGTTAATTGGGTGAGTATGGTGTCAGATTTCATGGATCGATTCAGGTTTAACACAGAAAATGGACTAGACATTTTCTACATTCAGAATCTCAAGAAAAGAACAATAGAAACCTTCCACGAGTATGTTGCTCGATGGAGGTCTGAAGCTGCGAAGGTAAGACCGGTACTTGAAGAAGAACAGATGAATAAGTTCTTTGCTAGAGCTCAAGACCCGCAATACTATGAAAGGTTTATGGTTATTGAAAACCATAAGTTCTTTGACATCATCAAGCTGGGAGAGAGAATAGAAGAAGGGATCAAAAGCGGAATGGTGATGAATTTCGAAGCACTCTAGGCCACAAATAAAGCTTTGCAGTCCGGAGGTATCTCTAAGAAGAAAGAAGTGGGTGCAGTAATGGTAGCCCAAGGTCCGCATTCTCCTCTCATATACCAAACACCTCCATCCATATACCAGCCTTCACCCCCAGATACCAACAACCTACTGCTACCTACCACACTTATAACACCCAACCCGCATATTACCACTCACCACCACCAGCCGGCCAAAATTATAAAAAACCAAGACCAAATTTCGATCGTAGACCACCCAGACAATACACTTCAATTGCCGAACTCGTAGACCAACTCTACGAGAGACTGAAGGTTACCGGTTATGTCACTCTCATTCCTGTTGTTTCTATGGAAAACTCTTCTCATTGGATTAACCCGAACAAGACATGTGCCTTTCACTCAAGCATGAAAGGTTAAGCCATTGATGAATGACGCACTCTGAAGGACAAGATCCAGACATTAATTGACACTAAAGTCATATAGGAAAAGGAGACTACACCTAATGTCCGTAATAATCCTCTCCTAGATCACATATGTAAGGGAGTTAATATGATAGAGACCGACGAAAAATGGGATCCATAAGGGTCAATTGGACTCATTCGGGAGGGGTATGATCCTAAAACATCTCTATTCACCCTCACACCCATTGTAGTACAAACCCAGGCACCAATTGAAGTTGAACTAGCTGCACCAACGTTGTTTGAAGTTGAGATGCCCACGCCCTTCACTGTGATGGTAGCACCTAATCCATCTTACCAGTCTAAAGTTATCCCATGGGATTATGTACGGAAGCAAGGAGGAAAGGAAAAGAAAGTGGAAGAAACAGGCGCATCGCAAGGCATGACTAGAACCGGTAGGGTTGATACACCCAAGCATTTTGGAGGAACAAGCAAAGAAGCTACATCTAAATAATTTGTCGTTGAGATTGGTCCTGACGACCTTTGGAGGAAAGTTCAAGCAAGAGAATACTCTGTGGTTGACCAGCTGAACAAAACTCCCGATCAGATATCCATTTTATCACTGCTGTAAAACTCAGAGACACACAGGAACGCCCTGATAAAATTGCTGATTGAAACCTATGTCCCACTAACATCACCAGTGGAAAAATGGCCAACATGGTCAGGTAGGTATTGGAAAACCACAAAATCACTTTCCATGAAGATGAGCTGTCACCAGAAGGAGTGAGTCACAACAGGGCACTACATATCATAATTCAATTTGAGGATAAATTCATTGCCAGGGTCCTGATAGATGGGGATTCAAGTCTCAACATATGTCAGCTGACTACTCTGAAGAGGTTGGGTAAAGGTCTGCACGAGATATGAGCAGGAAGTATTAATGTGAAGGAATTTGATGGATCTCAGATGGCCATAATTGGAAAGATCAACCTCAGCCTACAGATGGGCCCAACATGGTTTGATGTTAAGTTTAAAGTGTTGGATATATCTGCTACCTACAATCTACTATTGGGACGACCTTGGATAAATGCCACATGGGCCGTAGCTTCTACTCTGCATCAAGCTGTAAAGTTTGAATGGATTCATCAGGAAGTGATCATCTATAGAGATATGATTAATCCCATTTATACCAATCAGATTGTTCCAATCATCGAGAACATGAAAAAGTTGGGTGGAGAAACATACCATCGCATTAAGCATGTCAACGCAATTGAAAAAGACAAATGGTGGAGTAACAATATAGAAAGCATATTGCTATGGATAGGGTATGAGCCTAGCAAGGGTCTCGGTAAGAATCTCCAAGGGATCACCAAATCGGTACAACTGAAGCATCATGGTACAACTTTCGGACTTAGGTATGAATACACTTGGCAAGAGTATCAGGATTTGTCGCCACCATGGCGTGGTCTTATTGGTCACCACATTTCAGTATTTTGTTTTGAACGTATTCCACTTTGAAAAAGCTTCTCGATTCACCAAGCCGTACTTGTTTTGATGTTTTCAAGATTTTATTTAATGCATTGCTATTTTAGTATTTATTATTATCCTTTACGTTTTCTCTCTATGGCATTATTACTACTTACCCCGATGAACCTACGACTGTGACATGTAATGAGACAACTCAATATAAGGATAGTGATTTAGAGGATCTGGAATATGATATAATACCTGAGGAAATCTTTTAGAGAAGTGGAAAATTTTGAAAATAAGCCTAAGTCTAGTTTGGACGAGACCAAGACGGTTAATTTAGGGGATTCCAAAATAGTCATGGAAACCCGTATAAGCATTCACCTATCACCATCAGAGAAGGAAGAGTACATCCAATTCTTGAAGGTGTACGAGGACATCTTTGCATGGTCTTACGATGATATGACTGATCTGAGCACATCCATTGTGGCTCACAAGAACAACAATAAGCCTGAACTTATCAAACTTTCTTGAATACCTAGAAGTGATCTAAGATTCTGAAAGTTAAGTTGATTTCGTCAAACACGGAATAGCCAAAGTATTGCATTTAAACTGGGGCAAAATTTTGAGGGGACCCTCAAAATTCTAAAGCAAGGAGGTCGCAATGTCCCCAAAATATGTCATAGTCATTGGTTCATCTAAATTACTTGATATCGCATACTACTAATTGGTTCATCTAAATTACTTGATATCGCATACTACTACATTTTAAACAACTATATTTATCATTTGCATGCATGTCTTTCGAAAACTTTATTTCTATGGCAGCCAGATATAACTCGAGGTAACTCAAACAGGATCTCAAGACAAGAGCACTGGCAAAGCATAACACAAAAGTGCGAACCAACTTTCCCTCATAGAACTCATAATTTTTCTTTAAATGCAGGTAAAATTAGACAACGATACTCGTACATTAAGACACTGCCTTCAAGATAGCAAATTATCTAGCACGGACATCTTCATCTAAGAAATACTTTACTTTTATATTTGTCTCCTATTCTTTGCAAGAGGCTAAGCATTGCCTCCTTAATTGCATAAGGTTAAGCACTGTCTTTCCCTGCATGAGACTAAGCATTGTCTTCTCTTCTGGCATGAGGCAAAGTACTGCCTCACTTATTTGCATAAGACTAAGCATTGTCTCCTCTTTTCATGAGACTAATCATTGTCTCCTCCTTGCATGAGGCTAAGCACTACCTCCCTAATCTCCTTGCATGAGGCTAAGCACTACCTCCCTAATTGCATAAGGTTAAGCACTGCCTTTCCTTGCATTGAGAATAAGTATTGTCTCCTCTTTGCATGAGACTAAGCATTGTCTCCTCCTTGCATGAGGCTAAGCACTGTCTCCCTAATTGTATAAGGCTAAGCACTGCCTTTCCTTTCATTTAGACTAAGCATTGTCTTCTCCTCGCATGAGGTTAAGCATTGCCTCCCAATTGCATAAGGCTAAACACTGCCATTCCTTGTATCGAGACTAAGCATTATCTCTTCCTACTGCATGAGGGTAAGCATTGCCTCCCCAATTGCATAAGGCTAAGCATTGCCTTTCCTTGTATCGAGGCTAATCATTGTCTCCTCTACCTGCATGAGGCTAAGCATTGCCTCCTTAATTGCATAAGGCTAAGCACTGCCTTTCCTTGCATCGAGACTAAGCATTGTCTCCTCCGCCTGCATGAGGCTAAGCATTGCCTCCCCATTTGCGTAAGGCTAAGCACTGCCTTTCTTTGCATTGAGACTAAGCATTGTCTCCTCTTACTATATAAGGCTAAGCATTGCCTCCTTAATTGCATAAGGCTAAGTACTGCTTTCCTCGTATTGAGACTAAGCATTGTCTCCTCTTCCGGCATGAAGCTAAGCACTACCTCCCTTATTTGCATGAGACTAAGCAATGTCTCATTTTCTTGGATGAGGCTAAGCACTGCCTTTTCCTGCATAATACCAAATACTATCTCCATTACGCTACTCAAAACCTACCACTATTTTCTATTCGCTCGGGGCTAAGCATTGCCCCAATCTTACACAAGACTAAGCTTTGTCTTGTTTAACTTCGCCTATGACCGAGCATCATATCTTCGCATCTCATGGGCTGAAACATCGCCATTTTGTCCAAAGGCATCATAATCCAAAGTATCATCCTCATAGCCGGAAGACACCATTCCATAGCCTAAGGATCTCTCAATATTGCACATAATTATTCAAAGTCGTCATGGTTCAGAGGCATCATTCTCATAGCCCGAGGACATCATTTCATGGCCTATAAATCCCTTATCTCATGATCATGGCCCAGGATGTCATGGTCTAGGGACATCATCCTCTCCATCCAAAGACAATCTTCATAGTCCAAAGGGAATTAGCATCATATTTAAATTATTGCAATAATCCATATATATTTGCATGCATTGTGTTTTAAGTTTTGCAGGTAATCCAGGAAGTAACCTTTTTTCAAACGGGAGCAATCTCGCTCCGATTTCTGTTTATAATGTTCACATCCTGCAATTGTTTCAAATGTAACCGATCACCAGTAATTGCCACCTTCTACTCTATGACCGTTCAAATATTTGCCCCGTCATACATCCATAACGTCTCAAATTCACATTCATGACTTTGCATAAATCCATCCGATATATCCTTCCCAAAAGAATATTTTCCAAAACATATGACCATTCTTACAACAACTCCATCAATTTCGTTAACCGTTGGATCCAGAACTACACACGGCCTGATTCCCGTAACACCAGGGATATGTACGCAACTCAGGAACCAGGGTCCATTCCCCATTTTCTAAATCACACCATTCCTCATTCTATTCGTCCAAAATTAGTCATTATTTTCTTTATCCGACAATTCTTCCTTCATTCCCGGGTAAAGAGGGACAATTGTTGATACTCAATTTTGCCCTCATATTTTCTCAATAGTATATATACTTTCAAAAGCATCAATTAGCATCATTATTTATTTACAAAATTTATGCAATCATTTTCCATAATTTTTAGAGCTTTAAATTAATTTTCTCGCATTTAAATTATATAAAATTTAGTAACTATCCCTTTAAATTATTTTGTGATGACTTAGTTTGTAATGACCCGACCGGTCATTTTGAGCTCTAGCTCATCGTTTAGCGGTTTGAGGCCCTGAGTAGCTTCGTTTAAGGTATTATGACTAGTACGCATGGTGAGAATTGAATTCCTGGAAGTTCGGAGTTGATTTGGAGAGAGAATTCTCATTTCAGAAGCTTTAAGTTGAAAGAATTGACTAAGATTGGATTTTTAAGTAAACAACATAGGAATCAAAATTCGAAGATTCCAGCAGGTTCGTATAATAATTTTGGACTTGGGCATATGTCCGGATCGTGTTTTGGAAGACCCGGGAACGTTTCTGCACCTATTGTGGAAGTTAGCATTTTTAAAGAATTTTATAATTTTGGGTTGAAGTGCATTTTGGTATTATCGATGTCCATTTGGGATTCTGAGTCTAAGAATATATCTGTATGGTGATTTTGGTATTGGGAGCGCGGTCGGAAGTGAATTCGGAGGTGCGTACGTCATTTTGGAGTCATTTAGCTAAAGTTAGAATTTTTAAGGTTTTGAGAAGTTTGATCGGAAGTGGACTTTTTGATATTGGGGTCGGATTCCGATTGCGCAAGTTGGAGTAGGTCCGTAAAGTCAAATGTGACTTGTGCGCAAAATTCGAAGTCAATCGGACGCGATTTGATAGGTTTCGGCATCTAATGAAGAAGTTTGAATTTCTCAAGTTCATCAAGTTTGAATTGGGGGGCGATTTGTGATTTTAACATTGTTTGATGTGATTTGAGGCATCGAATAAGTTCGTGTTACGTTTTTAGACTTGTGCGGGTGTTTGGTTTGGAGCCCTGGGTGCTCGGGTGAGTTTCAGAGTAGCTTCGGAGTATTTTGTGAAGGAGTTGGAATTTCTAGTTCTGGTATGACCGTATTTGCAAAGGTAGGCTCACATTTGCGAACCTAGGGCTGCTGAGGGAAGATCGCATTTGCAAGGGAGTTATCGCTTTTGCAATGTTGTCCTCTTCGTATTTGTGAGGCTTTTTGTCGCAAATGCAACCATGGCAGGGGGGAGGTGGCTTCGCATTTGTGATGCCTTTGTTGCAAATGTGACCATTACAATTGCGATCCAGGGGTCGCAAATGCGACTTCTGTGTCTGGTGCGATGGCTTTTGTTTCGAGACTTAGCCCATTTCCCACTTGGTCTTAGGCTATTTTTGAGATAATTTGAGAAGGGGTTCCATCATCATCAAGAGGTAAGAGATTTCCTCTAGTTATGGGTTAAATACAAGGATTATATATGGATTTAAACATGTAAAACTATAGAAATTTAGGGATTTTGAAGAAAAACCTAAAAATTGAGATTTTGGATTTTGACCATTATTTTGGGCATGGAATTGAGAATAAATTATATATTTGAGTTCGTGAGGTCATGAGTAAATTTTATCTTCAAAAATTTTTGGAATCCGGGCACGTGGGCCCGAGGGCAATTTCGTCAACTTTTCGTTCGGGGTTAGGAATTGTTATAAATTGGACTATAATGAGTAATTTAACATACATTAATGGGTTTACATAAATATTGGCTACTTTTGGAGCATTTTTGCATCAATTTGAGTCTTCGGAAGGGCGTGGAATGCTGGTTACAGAACTTCGAAGCGAGGTGAGTCTCCTTTCTAACCTTGTAAGAGGGAATTGTCCCCATAGCTGAAATAATTAATGTGTGCCTCTATTTGTGGGGGGATACATACGCACGAGGTGATGAGAGTCCATGCGTATCTACTATCTATGCCTATGTCCGGTAGTTTTGGGTTTACACCATGCCTTGTTGATATTGTTGTTGATTCATGTTTATTGTTTGCCTTGAGAAGAAGCGATATTGAGTTTGCTTAGTAAATCTCTTGAAAAGAGTTGAAATTGAGGAATTTGAGATCTCAAAAGTTTTTGTTTGAACTTCGTATTTTTTAAAAGAATTGAAGGAATATTATAATAGCTTAAGAAATCTATTTATAACTGCATCGCATGTATGTTTTGCGAGCGGGGTAATTTCCTTAAAAAGCTACAAGCTGAATTTACCTTAATTTGAAAAGAATCAAGAAAGAGATATGATTTTAATTTTAAATTTATATTTTGACCACGCGAGCGGTGTGATTCTTTAAATTTATATCTTACCGCGCCGCACGTATGATTCGCGAGCGGGATATTTCCTTCTACTACTATTATGGGATTGGGTCGTTTGCCTCGGCAGAATTTATGTATCACACTCTCATGGGAGCGGGCCGGTTGCCTCAGCAGGTTAATAGATGCATCTATGGTTCGCGCCATCTGATCCTCGGTAGTGCACAGTTTACTTTTATGTTGGATCGGTCCGTACGCCTTGGCATTTCCTATATATATATATATTTATTTACATATATATACTATTCTCATGGAATCGTGCGTGAGATTTGGCTAGAAGCCAGTGAACCTAGAGGGATTTTCCCTGTTTTGAATAATGACAACTTCTTTAAGGAAGTCAATCATATCTATATATGTGCTCCAGTTACGGAGGGAAATTGCTAGTGGAAAATTGGAGTAAAATAAAGAAGAAGGGGGATGTTACTATGTGTTTTATACATGCTTATTTCATATAATTGCCCACTTTCATACTTATTTACTTCTTTATTGTAATGATATGACTGGACCATTAGTAAGCGTCAAAGTCGACCTCTAGTCACTACTTCTTCGAGGTTAGGCGGGATACTTGTCGAGTACACTTTTTTTAGTACTCATGCTACACTTGATATGCATTTTTGTTGCACAGGCTCATGTACCTCTAGTGTCTTAATGGACGTAGCAGGATGGATGATACAGAGACTTAGATGAGCTGCATCTCTCGAGACGACCCGCAGCCAGCAGAGTCTCTTTCAGAGTATTATATTTACTTTCTATCCAAGTTTGTATTCTGGACAACTATTTTACTTTATTAGATTTCCTAGTGATTGCTCATGCACTTGTGACACCGAGTTCTGGGATAATTTTGGGATAATTCAGTAATTCTATAAAGACATCATTATTTATTCAGTGAAGTTTATTATTCATTATTTAATGTTTAGCAGAAATGAGTTTGAAAATATTAAAATGAGAATTTACTAGTTAAATGGTGTTGGCTTTCCTGATTAGTGGTGTCTGGCGCCATCACGACCCTTAGTGAATTTTAGGTCGTGAAAACATGGTATCAGATCACTAGGATCCCTTAGGTCTCACAAGTCATGAGCGAGTCTACTAGTCTTGCGGATTGGTACGGAGACGTATGTACTTATCTTCAAGAGGTTACAAGGCTGTTAGGAGCACTTCCCTTCTTAATTCTTTGATTTGAGGCTTTATTCCTTTAAGGCTTATGCCTTTACTTCTTTTCTACTCAATCTATGCAACACGAAGCGTTTGTTATAAATCGAGAATTGAGGAAATTTAATAGTACTGCAGATGTGGTGCATGATGTTTCCTCATGCGAGTTTGACTGGGCAGCGAAGGATGAGGAACGACATATGGAAGTGTGTTGTGGTGATTAAACTCCTAAAAGGACAAGTGTGGGAAACAGGAGTCGAGTAGTTGCTTAAAGGAGTGAGTTTGACCAAAATAGGAGAGTGGCAGAATAGTATATGGGTTCAGTGGTAGGGTAACTACACACCTTGAGGAAAAGTCAGAGTGATTTGGGAATTTTAGTGGATGGTCGTTAGGTCCACGAGCTTACTTTGAAATATTGGCTACTATACAATGGTAGATTTGATACAACAGAAAGGGGGTTGTTTGATACGAAGATGGATGCAATATAACTTTGAATTGGATGATATTGTCGCACATTTGGTTAATGTCCATAAGAAGTGAACGAAGTAGTACAGTTGGTGAATGAGTACAGACTCAGGATGGGTTATTAATGTTATAGTGGTCGTGCCCTGTGCAGCGACGTCGGAAGATGTCGGCGCGTAATTTCCACAGGTGGGTTATCTCCTATGAGTAGGTTAGCGGTCGCGTGGTTGGCGAAGCTTCTGTGAAGAATCTTACTGGCTATACGGTAAAGAGATCGGTTAGGTGAATGTGATTAATGATTTAAAGTATTCAAGAGGGTTTTACAGAAATATTTCAAAGAATTTGGCGGGTTGGTTGTGCAAGATCATGTCAACAATGAAGGAAAGAACCTTGGAAGGTTCCAGAGTTGTGTAAAATTTGCTTCAAGCTAAGTGGGAGAGTCCCACTGCCTGCAATTAGATTGCATGGTTATCCACTTGTGAGGTTTCGGGTTATCGGCTTACTGGTAAGTTATTTTGTCTAAGGGAAAAGAACATGAGTGGTAATTTGAGCAAAGGAATTGGTAACAGTATGCTATAGTTAGCCTTGTTGGCTCATGATCAGGATTTGGGAAGACACGGGATTTGTTTCTCATACGGAAGTGAATCAATCGGGTGCTCCATGGGGATAGTTGTTCGTGCGCCAGCGGAGCCTTGGAGTTGATTAAATTCAGGACCAAGCCAGAGTGGGTGACTCTCAACAATGGTCCTAGTGAATTCAAAAGTTAAAATATGGTGCCTAAAGATTTCAAGCCCGCGGTATGGTTAAGAATTGAGCTCTTGTGGCGAATTATGATCAGAGTCTCAGGTTGTTCTGTGATATTTTCGACTCGCAGTGTAGCATTTGGAAGAATGAGAGGAAATGACTTCGGATTTGTAGTAAAGTTATCAGAATGGGCATACCAGTTGAGAATGCGAGTATACGCCCAAGGGAGGCATGAGTTGGTTCATGGGAATTGAGACAGCATGGTCTTGCGATTCAAGGTTACTCAGGATGAGTACAGATTGAGTGTTTTATGTGTTGGATGGAGTTATTATTATTTCTAAGGCAATCAAAGATGAAATTGAAGAGGTTAGATTGGTTAGCCATGGTGGAATCGGCATAGTAAAGGCGGTACGTGCGAGGCTCGAGGGCCACCGCAATTGATTTTATTTGGAAGTATTCAAATATTATGGTATGTTATGTGTAGGTGAATCTCGAAAGGGTTATGGTGGTTTAGACCACTACTTGAGGATGTGAATGTTCTACGGTTATGAGGAGTTACTCGCGTATTGCTATGGTTCTCTTGGAATGAGTTAAGTAAAGGTTTCTGTATGATGAAGCGCTTACCCTATTAGTGGTTCAGGGAAATATCGTGAAATTCTCGTACTATCGCATATTGGCGTGTTAGGTGCAGTGAGCGATATGAAGTTTGCAAGTGAAGATCAAGGTTGTGGTTTGGTGTTGGGAAGAATGTCACGAGCTCGGATGAGCAGGAAATGGATTTGGATGTTTAGAGTAAGCTGGTATTGTCCTCTGCGTCACCTAAGACCGGTGTTTGTGTAAGAAGCTTTGCATCCTGGTTAAGGATTCTTGACTTGCTTTACAGCATTTGTATGGCCGATGGTATGGATGTGCAGACTTGTCACCTTGTACGTGGGGTCGTGGGAGTGTATTCCACGAGAAGATTGTATAAGTGTGACGTGTATTCACTTGATTGATTGAAGATTTTAACCAAGTATGGAGATTGTGGTAATATTGCTAATTTGAGAATTTATGCCTGTAGGGAACTCGTTTATCGGGATGTAGACGGTGGAGGTTTACTCTGGTTATGATGGTTGTTCTTGTGAGTTATGGGGCAAAGGGGTACTTATGGACCCTTGAGGGGTTATTGGCCTAGTGTGGTGCGATCAGAATCAGCTGGAGGTATGTGGATGGATTTAAATATGAATATGTGATTTATATCAGGCCGGATGTGTTTCTTTAAGCATAGCACTCCTTATGAAGGAGAATTCGGACGTTGGATGCTATTTCATCGTCGACTATCTCATTTAATGCTATATTGGACCGTATGAGTTGTGGAACGGCTTGATAAATTTCTTATGTGTTAAGGTTCTGCGTGGCGATGGTGTTATGTGAGCAGGATGGCTCTTGTGATTCAATTATATATTGTACCTTAGTTGTGCTTGAGTTATATAGCTTATTGCGCTATCTGTCTTCCCAGGGATGGTATATTGCACTTAGTGTGCTTGCAACCGATATCCGGTATGTAGTAGCAATGAGAAATCTATCTCGGTGTGTATCTCCTTGTGTGAGTTCTATGTGTAGATTGGGTGGCACGCCGCCACGAGTATGTTGTTTGGATCGGCTGCAAGCCACAACAGTATGATATTGAGTGTAGTCCCCTATATTCTATTTGGTGCATTTTCTTTCCCATTTTATAAGGAAAGTTTATAACACATTTTCCGTTGTCTAATTAGTTAAGTGGGTTGAGTAGTCCTTTCCAGAGTTTATTTCTTATGTATCACGTTCGAGCTTGTAGCCTATTGGCACGTCACAGATATGGGACTTTTGATCATGATCGGGGTGGCTTATTGCCTGAGCAGTTCGTACTGGGTGAGACGAGATTATTGGATCTAGGATCAGTATAGTCAGATTATATAAAGTATATTACGGAGAAAAGATCATTATTGGGTATAGAATGAGGTAATCGTTCTTGTCAGAAATATAAATTCAATGATTTGTTGACTTGGCGGTCGGTTATAAATTTCTGCACGTCTCTTCCGTCGTAGCGATATTGCGAGAGTAGGAACAAGACTTATATATCATGAGGTGCATGGTGAGCATCAGATTCAAAGAATGTTGGTTATTATGATCAGAGAATGTTATTATGGTCCTGTGAATGATGTGGTGCACGGTTAGAATTCAGCAAAGGTATGCAGTCATGTTCTAGTACCTCGTATAGTGATTGACATGCCTAGAAGAGAATTTCGGATGTTCGGATTGAGCTCTAAGATTATTTGCTTGACTAAAAGGGTATATCTTTAGAATTGATCGATCTAATGTGCTCAACTGGGTTGTAGTAGCACAGGTAAGTGCATGAGGTGTTAAACAGTGATTCCGAACAACTCCAGTGCAGTTCTTAGCACATTCGAGGACGAACGTATGTTTAAGTGGGAGAGAATGTAATGACCCGACTGGTCATTTTGAACTCTAGCATGTCGTTCAGCTATTTGAGGCCCTGAGTAGCTTCACTTCAGGTATTATGACCAGTACGCATGGTCAGAATTGAATTCCGAGAAGTTCGGAGTTGATTTGGAGAGAGAATTCTCATTTAGAAGCTTTAAGTTGAAAGAATTGACTAAGATTGGAATTTTAAGTAAACGACCTCAAAATCAGGATTTGAAGGTTCCAAAAGGTTTGTATGATGATTTCGGACTCGAGCATATGTCCGGATCGTGTTTTGGAAGAACAAAAAATATTTTGCCACCTATTGTGGAAATTAACATTTTTGGAAGAATTTCATAAGTTTGGGTTGAAGTGCATTTCAGTGTCATCGATGTCCGTTTGGGATTGTGAGTCTGAGAATAGCTCCGTATGGTGATTCTGGTATTGGAAGCGTGGTCGGAAGTGAATTCAGAGGTTCGTAGGTCATTTTGGAGTCATTTGGCTAAAGTTAGAAATTTGAAGGTTTTGAGAAGTTTGACCGGAAACGGACTTTTTGATATCGGGGTCGGATTTTGATTTCAAAAGTTGGAGTAGGTCCGTAATATCAAATATGACTTGTGCGAAAAAATTTGAGGTCAATCGGACGCGATTTGATAGCTTTCGGCATCGAATGAAGAAGTTTGAATTTCTCAAGTTTGTCAAGTTTGAATTGGGGGATGATTCGTGATTTTAGCATTGTTTGATGTGATTTGAGGCCTCGAACAAGTTCGTGTTACGTTTTTAGACTTGTGCGGGTGTTTGGTTTGGAGCCTCGGGGGCTCGGGTGAGTTTCGGAGTAGCTTCGGAGTGTTTTGTAAAGGAGTTGGAATTTTTGGTTCTGGTTTGACTGCATTTGCGAGGAATTGGTCGCAAATGCGATCGCCGCATTTGCGAAGGTGGGCTCGTATTTGCTAACCTGGGGTTGCTGAGGGAAGATCGCATTTGTGAGGGAGTTATCACTTTTGTGATGTTGTCCTCTTCGCATTTGCGAGTCTTTTTTTCGTAAATGCGACTGTGGAAGGGGAGAGCTGGCTTCACAATTGCGATGCCTTTGTCGCAATTGCGATCTAGGGGTCGCAAATGCGACTTCTGCGTCTGGTGCAATGACTTTTATTCCGATACTTAGCCCATTTCCCTAATTTTCCACTTGGTCTTAGGCGATTTTTGAGAGCATTTGAGAAGGAGTTTCATCATCATCAAGAGGTAAGTGATTTCTTCTAGTTATGGGTTAAATACAAGGATTATATATGGATTTAAACATGTAAAATTGTAGAAATTTAGGGATTTTGAAGAAAACCCTAGAAATTGAGATTTTGGATTTTGATCTCGATTTTGGGCATGGAATTGAGAATAAATTATATATTTGAGCTCGTGAGGTCATGGGTAAACTTTATCTTCAAAAAATTTCGGAATCCGGGCACGTGGGCCAGAGGGCATTTTTGTCAACTTTTCATTCAGGGTTAGGAATTGTTATAAAGTGGACTACAATGAGTAATTGAACATACATTAATGGGTTTACATAAATATTGGCTACTTTTGGAGCATTTTTGCATCGATTTGAGTCTTCGGAAGGGCGTGGAATGTCGGTTATGGAACTTCGGAGCGAGGTGAGTCTCCTTTCTAACCTTGTAAGAGGGAATTGTCCCCATAGGTGAAATAATTAATATGTGCCTCTATATGTGGAGGCTACGTACGCACGAGGTGACGAGAGTTCGTACGTAGATACTAGTTATGCCTATGTCCGGGTAGTTTTAGGTTTACACCATGCCTTGTTGATATTGTTGTTGATTCATGTTTATGGTTTGCCTTGAGAAGAAGTGATATTTAGTTTGCTTGGTAAACCTCTTGAAAAGAGTTGAAATTGAGGAATTTGAGATCTTAAAAGTTTTTATTTGAACTTTGTATTTTTGAAAAGAATTGAAGGAATATTATAATAGCTTAAGAAATCTATGTGTAACAGCGTCGCATGTATGTTTCGCGAGTGAGGTAATTTCCTTAAAAAAACTACAAGTTAATTTCCCTTATTTTGAAAAGAATCAAGAAAGAGATATGATTTTAGCGTTAAATTTATATTTGACTGTGTTGCAAGTACGATACGCGAGGGGGGTGATTCCTTAAATTTATATCTACCGCGACGCACGTATGATTCGCGAGCGGGGTATTTCCTTCTACAACTCTTATGGGATAGGACCATTCGCCTCGGCAGGATTTATGCATCACACTCTCATGGGAGTGGGCCATTTGCCTCAACAGGTTAATAGATGCATCTATGGTTCGCGCCATCTGACCCTCGGCAGTGCACAATTTACTTTTATGTTGGATCAGGCCGTACGCCTCGTTATTTTATATATATATATATATATATATATATATATATATATATATATATATATATATATATATAT
>MU695336.1:90976-137903 GCA_026770625.1 Nicotiana glauca | reverse complement strand
ATATATATATATATATATATATATATATATATATGGGGCAAAAATCAGAGGGTCCAATTTTATGATCATTAAGGCACCTCATAAAGACCACCCCCAGAAGGCTTGAAGTTAAGCTCGGGGTACGACGCCGAGGTTTCTCAATGATCGACCTCGAGGAAGTGCAAACTAACGGCTAAGATGCACTAGCGGGAAGTTGGAACATGATTAAAGCTGACCTAGCCTACTAGGCTAGTTCAAGCATGTACAATGGCATTGAATGGATGTGCCAATCTCATATCTTTTTAATAAATGCACTTTGTACTATGTTATGATTCCCCTTATCTATAAAGGGGACCCTTGTCTTTTTTTAATAGATATATACAACATACTACATTCAATACAAGAACATTCTCTGCTCTCTAACTCAAACATACTCTCTATTTGATTCTATTGCTTACATTTATTGTCTTACATATATTTATTACATTCCATAATCGTTCTTCATTTATTTCTCATTATTGGTCATAAAGAGCTGCCATCAAATTTGTCATAACTGTTAATCCTCTATCGACTGCCCTTAGCCGGGCATCCGACTCGACCTCGAGGCCCTGTATATGCCAGCTCGAGGCCCCGATTTCCAACCATTCGGTTTGATTATTATACTATCTACAATCTCTTATCTTATTTTATAATCCTTCACTTGGCATCTATTGCCTAACAACTAGCATAAAAATATATCATGTATTTTTAGAACCACAAAATCAAATCTAATTGTTATTACCATTTTCAAGATAAACATTTTCGCGCCCACCGTGGGGCTAAAAATAATAGTGACTGTTTTCTTGCTGGTTTACTACATAATGCAAGTTATCCTTCACACTTTTTCTTGTCCAAAGATCTTTAATTTCAGGTCAAAATGTCTAACTCGGTAAATGCACATGGGAACAATGGCGTTGGGGACCATGGGGAGAATGACGTAGTTGTTCCAGGTATTGGTATACCACCATGAAACACTGAGGACGCGCCAGAGTTAATCCCTACGAATGTGGTCTCACGCAATGCCTAACACGTCGATATAAGCTCCCACTCAAACATGAGCATACACTAAGGAAATTAACGAGAAGCTCAGGAAACCCCAGCTCGGGAGGAACAAGAGGCTAGCCTTCAGGTTATTTTTGAGATGTTGCAGACACAACAACTGGCTATAGCTCAACTGCAAAGCTGCCAAAAAACTCCAAGCATAGCAACACCGGAAACGGCCCCTCAAGCCGAACAAGTACCAGAAAGACTGAGTAATAACGGGTCAGCAACCTACCTCGGCAAAAAATTAATAGAAGCTAATGACAAAAATGTGGAGACCTACAATTCAAGGGTCGACCAGATCTCGGGGACACCCCCGATCCTGAAAGGTGTAGATTCGAAAAAGTTCGTGCAAAATCCATTCCCACAAAATTCCGCTCCAAAGCCTATCCTGAAGAAATTCAAAATGGCCGATCTTCCAAAGTACAAGGGAACCTCGGACCCCAACGAGCACGTCACTACCTACACTTGTGCAGTAAAGGGCAACGACCTGAGGGACGATGAGATCGAGTCCATCCTGCTCAAAAAATTCGAAGAGGCACTTTCAAAAGGGGCAATAATGTGGTATCACAACCTAGCCCAAAACTCGATAGATTCGTTTGTCATGTTAGCAGATTTTTTCATAAAGTCACATGATGGTGCTATCAAGGTAGCTACAAGGAAATCTGACGTCTTCAAAATCAAGAAAAGGGATAACGAGATGCTGTAAGAGTACGTATCTCACTTTCAAACGGAATTAATGGAACTACCACCAGTCTCCGGCGACTGGGCAGTGCAGGTCTTCACATAAGGTCTGAACGAGTGAAGCTCGGTAGCTTCGAAGCAGCTGAACCAGAACTTAGTCGAATATCCCACTGTGACTTGGTTGGACGTACACAATCGATACCAATCAAAGATTAGGGTCGAAGACAACCACCTAGGATTCCCATCGGGCTCGGTATATCCTAGTAGGCTTTTGGCAAAGGAGCCAAAGCCAAACAAAGAAAGATACCAACCATACAATGAAGATAGAAGAAATGCCCTGAGGCGCAACATACCACGCAATAACAGAAGGATGGATCGAGGACAGAATCCTCGGGGACTCGTTAGCAGAGCTAGATTCGATAGGCAAACAAGGCCGACGGAGGCACCCCGCTTGTTGGAATACAACTTCAACATCAAATTTTCAGACATCGTATTCGCCATCGGTAAAATAAGAGACACCAGGTGGCCAAGGCCTGTACAATCACACCATTCGCAAAGGAACCATAACTTGGTGTGTGAATTTCACGGCGCATACGGTCACATGACCGAGGATTACTGACAACTCCGGGAAGAAGTAGCCTGACTACTCAGCAAAGGTCACCTCCGATAATTCCTTAGCGACCGAGCCAAAAATCAGTTCCGGGAAAGAGAGGCGACTAAGAAGAATGAAACAGATGAGACACAACATGTTATCCATATGATCTTTGGAGGCAGCAATGCTCCACAAAAACCCATGGTCAGGAGAACGGAAATATCCATCACTAGGGAAAAACGAACTTGAGGTTACATACTCGAGGACGCCCTCACATTTAGCGACGAAGGCATCGAGGCTCTATCTCAGCCTCATAATGACACATTGGTAATTTCCTTTCTTGTAAATACATTCCAAATTAAGCGTGTGCTTTTGGATCCAGGTATCTCGGCTAACATTATTAGGTCGAGGGTGGTGGAGTAGCTCGGACTGCTCGACCAGATTATGCCCGCCTCTGAGTCCTCAACAAATTCAACATGGAAAGCAAAATAAATAAAGGAGAAATCTCCCTCCCGAACGTGGTCGGCACAACCCAAAACGTCAAGTTTCATGTCATCGAAGGAGACATGAGGTACAACACATTGCTCGGAAGGCCGTGGATACAATGCATAAGAGCAGTACCATCCACCCTCCATCAAATGATGAAATTTCTGATAAAGGATGGGATAAAACCATCTACGGGGAACAACATGCAGTGAAGGAAATGTTTGTGGTGCACAAAGTGGCACCGACACCAATACCTCCACTATCTAAGGAGCTAAAGGATAAGAAAATGGTAAAATAGCAATAGCGGGCTATATTCTCGGCTATACCTGACTAAACAAAGCAAAGGACCATACTGTGTCCTCAGAACAAACGAGTAAAACATATCAAGGCCCGAAGCGCCAGCACTAAGGTAGATCATCTCCCCCTTTTTAGTTACATTTTACACTAACCTGAGTGTAGGTATCCAATCAAAATGGCTGAAGCGCTTTCCAACTCGAAGGCCTTAGGTTCCAAAAGCATACATTGCACTCTTTTCCTTCGATCAGGTTTTTATCCCAAGAAGGGTTTTACCGACAAGGTTTTTAACGAGGAAACACACATGTGCTACCTAAGGAAGATTCAATAAGTATTCAAGGCTTCTCTTTAATCAACCTCGAATATTGGGGGGGCATCCCCCCGGAAAGTTACCTCCTCAGAGAAACTAAGATGTGCTGAATAAGGTATCGATAGGAAAATGATGTACCAGGCCAAATGGTGAAACGAACCGTGTCTGTATAGAATAATCGAGCCCTTGACAGCAAAAATGTGTATACTTGTACCAAGTAATCAAAGAATACTTTCCCCTCCATCAAAGAATTTAGCATTTCAAATAAGTTTGGTATATTTTTAAAAAACGACTCCACAGCAAAAAAGTCCCGAACACTCGAGGAATGACGTCAAAAACTCAAAGTCGTATGACCTCCGGGTCGGAAGCTTCGAACTTTTAAGCCCTCAATGAGGCAACATCAAGGTTACAAAAACGTCTTCAGAAGACAAAAATGTCCCGAACACTCAGGGACATGCGTCAAAAACTCAAAACCATATGGCCCTCGGGTCGGAAGCTTCAAACTCATAAGCCCTCAATAAGGCAACATCAAGTCTACAAAAACGGCTCCAGAGCTAAGAAAAATTTCCATGTCTCGGGGACTGCCGCCAATTGCCATCCCATCGACTTATCAAAACTCGAGGTCATAAGACCCGAAATGGGCAACCTCTAACTAGTAAGACCTTTATAAGGCAACACCAAAAATTGTAAGACCTCAAGCAAGGCATGAACCATACTTTTACCAAGTATCCAAAATTGTAAGACCTCAAGCAAGGCATGAACCATACTTGTACCAGGTAACCAAAACTATAAGACCTCAAGTAAGGCATATAAAAATTATAAGACCTTACAAAGAGGCATTATCCCGACCTTAAAGTTAAGGTTAAATATTCGAACTTGTAAGACCCCAAAAAAGTCATACCCTCGATAAAGACGCCAAGACTATTTCATTCGGTAGATAAAAGGCTACGGCCAAACATAAATGACTACGGTCTTAAGGCTCCGGCCAAACTAACGCGACTCGGGGATGCCCGACCGTCACTATAAAATCACAGGGCTTCAATTTCTTCGAAAGAACCGGTTAAACAGGCTACCCTCGACATAGACAAAAGAGCTTCGACGCCACATAACGACTTACAATCGAGGTTTTTATCGAACCGTTGAAGAGTCAGTCAAACACAATTTCAAAAAATCCTTAACGAGGGAAAAATAAAGCCTATGTTAGAGGTCGTACCGACCCAATGCATAAGAGCCGCCATCACCAGCCCATATAAAGGGTCGTACTGACTCTATGTGTAAGAGCCACTGTCGCCAGCCCACATAATGGGTCGTACCGACTCAATGCGTAAGAGCTACTACCGCCAGCTCATATAAGAGGTCGCACCGACCTAATGCGTAAGAGCCTAGCCAGCTTTAAATAAAAAAC
Organism: Nicotiana glauca; assembly: GCA_026770625.1. Taxonomy (NCBI): domain Eukaryota; kingdom Viridiplantae; phylum Streptophyta; class Magnoliopsida; order Solanales; family Solanaceae; genus Nicotiana; species Nicotiana glauca. Next base: position 133,073 of record MU695336.1, on the reverse strand, counting down.
TTAAGGGTCAATGAGCTCGAGTCGAAACCCAACTCGGAGACTAAAACCGAATTAGTTAACTGAATATTCCTAACAGCAAAAGCATTAGAGCTTAAAACTCCAGATTATACTAAAAGGTTGCATCGACCTAGTGCGTAAGAGCCTAAGGGCAAACGTGTAAGAGCCTCTGGGCCAGCTTGATGAGTTTCGAGGACATATTGAAAGCCTAAGGGTTTTTACCCCAAGGCCCAACTTATCCAGCCAATCATTGACAAAGTGTCGAAATTCAAAGCAAAGAAAGACGTACACATACAAAGAAGAATGGAACCAAAGGGTTTCTTTTTATAATTACATAAGGCTTCACTTACAATGTTTTCTAGGAACACCATACACAAGATTGAAAATAAAAAATCCTAAACCTACGTTCCCTTCGGGAACTGTGGCCTACCAGCCTCCTCCCCGTTGTCTTCGACATCGGGCAGAAGGAACTTGGCATCATATTCATCTGCCTTTGCTTGCTTTATCTTTTTCGAGAGATCAAAGCCCCTAGCGTGGATCTCCTCGAGGGTTTCCTTTCGAGATTTGCACCGAGTATATTCCTTGCTTCTGCTCTCACGGTCAAGAGACCATCTCAGCTCAGATCGAACATCGACAACGTCCTTCAAATAGACGGCCACTTTCTTATCAACATTAGTTCGGATTGCTTCGACTTCAACCCGGGCATCCACAACTTCGGCCCTCATCTTCATAAGCTCGGACTCGAGCCTTGTAATCATGTCCGTTCGTACCGAGCTGTTCACGTACATTGCAGAGTTGTACTTCAAGGGCGGAAGCCTTGTCCAAAGTATCCTTCTTAGCCGCAACCTGGGCATCCACCCGAGCCTTTAGCTCATCACACGCACACTTGGCTTTACCAACTTCGCTCTAAAGGTGTTCTAGGTCCTCCGTCTTTTTCTATAACTGAAGTAAACGAAACATCAGCCTCAGAAGATAGAATCCCCTGGAACAAAAATTACCTACTTCTCAAGGTAGCTTTCATAGTTAAGACTTCGACTAGACTCATACCGCAAGTGTGCCAACTTATCTTCCAAGCGTGAGGGATTTCTCCCCATCCACGACTCTTCGCAGCCTGGCCTCACGACGAAGCAACTCAGACTTGAGCTTGTTAAAATCCTATGAAGGAGAAACTCGATAATAAAGTAAAAATTGCAAAAGCTATAAAACCAATACAATCGGCCAAAACTCACCATAGAGTAGAGACACTGAGCTTCCTCAAAAGTCGAGCGCACATCTACTAGTCTGGCTCTATCAACCCCAGTAGAACCTCTCCTAGTTGGGATACGGTCGCTCGATATATGCATCCCCTGGCTTCGAACATCCCTCGAATTACCTTTGATGGGAGAAGAAGTCAGCGGTAGAGAACCCTTGTTCCTCGAGGTACCTTCCACGATAAAAGAAGATGGTAGCGGAGGAGGGACCATTTTTCTAAATCAAGAGATCTCACGCGTTACAAGCTCAGCTGATATATCCTCTTTGAGCCTCTGGGTTGGACTCGTCTTACTATAAGTACCATCGCCCTACGAGGGCCCTTTTCGCTTATCATTATTATTCCTCAGCCCCGAAGCTGACGATACTTATCCCTCTCCGAGAGGGCACGATCTCACCTTAAAGAACTCCCAGTGCCTACGATGACGGAGTTAGCACGCATAAAAAGAAAGTGCCTTTCAAAAAAGGAGCAAATCACATAGCACATACCATGGTGTTTTGCCTCCCATCTACCCTTAAACAAGTCTTTCCACTTACATTCATCATAAGTCGAGTGGGTCGCCAACTTCCAAGCCCAATCCGTCATTCGGGGACCTCGTGTGGAACCCATGAAATTGATGCAAAAAGGGAAAGAAAGGCACATTTAAGAAGCCTACCTCCGCCATAAGCAAAACAACAAAGGCACTAGTTTACCCCTTACATTTTAAATTCCATTCCTCGAGAAATGGCAGAAACTTCGTGGGGATAATTTCAATAGTCCGTACTCGGATGAATCGGCTCATCCATCGCCGGTCCCCATCTTCCTCATCATCGATAATGAAGGGCCTGGTGGATAGGCATCGTAGGGTTAGCAGGCCTCAGTGGTGAAAAGGCCGGTAAAGCCTGATGAGATGACTGAAGGTGAACTCAAGCCATGCTTACTTCACAAAGAATCGCATCATCAATACTATCCTCCAAAATGATGGATGAACCTGTGACAAGGTAGCTCGATACTTTCGATAGAAGTTGAGCACAACCCTATCAAGGGGGCCCACTGTAAAGGATTACGTGTATATGTTCCAAAACCCCTTGGCATGATCTATGATGCTCTCTTCCGGGAAAGGTACCTGCAGTACTACCTTTCCCCCCATCCACAATCTTTCCTCGCTAAATCAAGATGCCCCTCTCTTATTAATGAGAAACTTCGAGTCATACTCCCAAAAACCCTAAACATTGGGAGGTTTTTCTAACAAAAAGCCCCCCCTCAAAACAAAATGTCCAGAGGTTAGCTCACCTGATACCGGTGGTGCACCACCAACCAGGCGGGAAACAGGGGCGAAACCTTCTTCTTCTTACCGAACTGATCCTAGCGTAACATCCATGACCGTAGTAAAATCAAAAAATTAGAGCGAGAATTTGAGCGAGGGATTCAAAGTTAAAAAGGTGAAGGACCTAATGCAGGAAAGAAGAACTCTATGAAGGAGGATAGGAACTCAGAATAGCGGAATCCTCAAAAGAGGGAAGACAAACCTACATATAGAGCAAGCGGTGATTGTCTATCTGCCTCAAAGGCCAATTAAAAATACTGACTAAGCCATTATCACTTTGGGAAGATATACCGGCGGTATTACCTTGGTCGTTTCATAACCATGTCATATGATTAACACCGTCGTATGACGTTTTGGGGATCAAAGACTCTCGCGTCAACCTAGCCTCGTAATGGTACCCGATCTCGAGGATTTTTGCTTCCATGGCTGAAGGCTCCAAAGATCCATTAATATCACTATGAGCCTCGAGATGGTGCCCGATCTCGAGGATCCCTATAAAAAAGAAGATAGGCTCTAAGGAGCCCTTGATATCGTTACAAGTATCGATATGGTCCCCGATCTCGAGGATCTCTGTCAAAAAGAAGATAGGCTCATTATAATCCTCGAGATGGTGCCCGATCTCGAGGATCTCTATCAAAACGAAAGATAAGCTCTAATGAGCTACTCATATAAGCCTGACCTCGAGGTGGTATCCTACCTCGAGGATTCCTGCTATTGCAAATGCAGGTCATTCATCCGATTCTCTGGCCCTCGAGCTACCTAAGCCCGAGCCAGTTTTCACTCGTAAACTACTAATAAATCCTTAGGGCTATTTTTTGCCTTCGGATCAAGTTAAACGTCCTCTCAGTTACTTTAATCCAAGGGCTATCCTAGTCCAAGTGTATCATCCGGGGTATATCTATAATGCGTTAAGGCTATCTTCACTCTAAGTTGAAAATAAGTTTTCAGGTCGCCCGAGCTTGAGCGAACTCTCACTCGAGGACTGTCTGCGAAAGCCTAAGGGCTATTTTTATTTTCAGAGGCTCAATAAAATTATCCCTCGAGGATTATCGACGGGGTCTAAAAGGCCTAAGTTTTGTGCTAAAAATCAAGGCCCCACTCTCACTCAATTCAAAGTTGCCGGTTCTGATGGCCTAATTTTGCGTCAAGTCAGCCCAGACTTTGTCCGATGAATGATAAAGGATCCCAGGGAAAATCATATTTACCAGTCAAAAACCAAGGAAATTCCTACGACCATGTCCGGTATTTGGACTGATCGACAAAATCAGATGCCCCGATTCTTCGTAAACACACATAAAAGGAAATCTGGCATAAATTAAAGACAAATAAAGAGACACTTTCCATTAGTAAACGATGATTACAAAAGCCTACAAAGGGTTCTTACACATGATTACAAAATCCCACAAAGGGTCATTGCAAAGAAATAAAAAATAGCGGCTAAAAGTCTAATCTACTCTCGAGGATGCATCTTCAGGAGCCGTTTCTGCGAGAACCATTCCCCAGTGATCCCATCTTGACCTTACAAACGACGTCTTCGAGAACCTCCTCCAAAGCGGAAAACGATGAAGAAGCAGAAAATGATGAAAAAGGGGTTGTAGCTCGCCAAAGAGCAAAAGCTTTTAGGGGGCCGAGAAAATTCCAGCCTGATAGAAGACTTGCGTGTAGGCCTTACCAGCACGGCTACTTTGATTTCACTTCTTAGAAAATTGTGCCATGCAAGTTAGTAGTTGGTAGTGCCGCTTCACTCCACGGAAAGCAAAAGGGGTGAAGCACCACATCGGGTCGAAGTAGGGAGGTGAGCTGTAGTGTAAAGTTCGAACATCCTTCGGAGCAACGGTGTAAAGTTCGAATATCTTCATGAGTAGGAAGAATTCGGCGCCCCTCTCTTATGATCTCGAGCCAACAATGACAGAAATAACAACAACAACAACAACAACAACAATAAACTAGTGCAATCCCACTCGGTAGGAGAAGGCTCTGAGAAATAGACATAGCAAAACCGGTGAGAACACTGCCGTGTGACCTTACGGCCACAAACTTTAAACATGGGAAATAAAATTGGATGAGGACGAAGATAAGAAAAATGTTAATGGTTGTTGAAGAATGACTGAATGAAAATTTGGTTCAAGAAATCATCCATTTATAGAAAGAAGGTAGTGTAACCAACATCGCAATCAATGCCTTTGGGAAATGTATCGACAGGCACAATCAAAGCTTTTGGGGAGACGGATCGATAGCTGTGTTATCGCTATGAAAAAATAAACCAGCAGTGTAATGAATGCTTCTGAGAAGATGAACTGCTGGGATGTCTTGGCCATCGCGTAAGCGTAAGTCATAAGCTTGATGTCATCGTGAGAATCTCGATGAGATAAGTGTCGAAGTAGTTTCTTATCATTCTACTCAAAGAAACGCGGGTACTCTTTGTATACGACAAAAATTAGAGGGTCCGACTTTATTATCATTAAGGCGTTCAGCTTGGGGTTCGACCCTGAGGGTTCTCAACGATCGATCTCGAGGCAGTTAAAACTAGCAGCTACGATGCACTAGCGGGAAGTTCCCAAGGCACATGATTAAAGATGATCTACCCTACTAGGCTAGTTCAAGCTCGTACAGTGGCATTGAATGACTGTGCCGACCTCATGTCTTTTTAATAAATGCACTTTGTACTATGTTATAATTCCACTCATCTATAAAGAGGACCCTTGTCATTTTTGTAATAGATATATACAACACACTACATTTTGTACAAGAATATTCTCTGCTCTCTAGCTCAAATATACCTTCTATTTGATTCTATTTCTTACATTTATTGTCTTGCTTATACTTATTACGTTTCATTAATTGTTCTTCATTTATTTCTCATTATTTATAAAGAGCCGTCATCAAATTTATCATAATTGTTAATCCTCCATCCACTGCCCTTAGCCAGGCATCCAACTCAACATCGAGGCCCCGTATACGCCAGCTCGAAGCCCTGATTTCCAACCATTCGGTTTGATTATTAAACTATATACAAGCTCTTATCTTATTTTCTAATCCTTCACTTAGCATCTGTTGCCTAATAACTAGCATAAAAATAGATAAAGTATTTTTAAAACTACAAAATCAAATCTAATTGATACTACCATTTTCAAGGTAAACAATATAGTATTACAATATTTTCATTACCATCGAGTTATAATCGATGACCATGCCCCTATTGGGCAACCTCTAATCAGATTGTAATTTATATACTGAGCTTGTTGTGGCCGAGTGCCTATGAGCAAGCCCAGTTGGTCGAGATACAGAGCCTAGTATGATCGAGCGCCTATGAGCAAGCGCCTATTATCGCTAGATGCGTTTACCAAGGTTGTACAATATTTGTCTGTGGTCGTGAGACCTCAGCCGACCTAGTTGAGCTAGAGATATTAGATTTTGATGCTATCATGGGCATGGACTGGTTGGCAGCTTGTTATGACACATTTGATTGTCGAGCAAAAATAACCAGATTTCTTTTTTCGGGTAAGCCAGTCCTTAAATGGGTAGGTAATACATCGACACCCAGAGGTAGGTTTATTTCCTATATGAAGGCGGGGAAAATGATCGCAAAAGGGTGAATTTATCATATTGTGCGAATTAAAGATGCGAATATTGAGATACCTACACTTCAGTCTATTCTAGTAGTCAAAGAGTACACAAATGTATTTCCAGATGAACTTCCAGGTATTCGTCCAGAGCAAGAGATTGATATTTCCATCGATTTGCTTCTGGGAACGCAACCAATATACATCCTTCTGTATAGAATGGCACCCGCCGAATTAAAGGAGTTGAAGGAGCAGTTAAAATATTTACTGGAGAAAGGTTTCATCAGACCCAGTACCTCATATTGGGGTGCACCGGTATTGTTTGTATGGAAAAAAGACGGCTCGCTAAGGATGAGTATCGATTATAGGCAACTGAACAAGGTAACTATTAATAATAAGTATCCACTTCCAAGGATAGATGACTTGTTTGACTAGTTGTAGAGAGCTAGATACTTTTCAAAAATAGATTAGAGGTCGGGGTACCACCAGGTCAGAGTTCGGGAGAAAGATATTCCCAAGACAGCCTTTAGGACCCGATATGGCCACTTTGAGTTCCTTGTCCTGTCCTCCGGGTTGACGAATGCACTGCCATATTTATGGACTTGATGAATAGCCTATTTCGACCATATTTGGATTTGTTCATGATAGTCTTTATTGATGATATTATGGTTTATTCACGTTTATATGATGAGCACGTGGATCATTTTCGAGCGATATTCCAAACCTTCTATGATAATAAATTGTATGCTAAGTTTTCTAAGTGTGAGTTCTGGTTGAAGTCAATAGCATTCTTGGGGCACATTGTATCCGACGGAGGTATAAAAGTAGACACTCAGAATATTGAGGCTGTGAAATCCTGGCCTAGACCTGCCACCTCGATAGAGATTTGCACTTTTTAGGCTTAGGAGGATACTACTGGAGGTTCGTAGAGGAATTTTCTTCTCTTTCAGCACCATTAACAAAGCTAACGCAGAAAGAGACTAAGTTTAAGTGGACAGAGTTTTCAAGAGCTTAAGAACATGTTGACCTCAACGCCAGTTCTAGCACTTCTAGAGGGTCCAGATGGTTATGCCATGTATTGTGATGCCTCAGGTGTCGGGTTAAGATGTGTCCCGATGCAACACGGAAAAGTGATTACGTATGCTTCAAGGAAGTTAAGGAAGCATGAGCGGAATTATCCAACACATGTCCTCGAATTAGCTGCGGTTGTCCATGCACTTAAGATATGGCAGCATTATTTATATGTTGTTCATGTGGATATATTCACAGATCATAAAAGATTGAAATATATCTTCAAGCAAAAAGAATTGAATTTTTGACAGAGGCAATAGCTTGAGTTATTGAAAGATTACGATGTTAACATTCTCTACCATCCGAGGAAAGCTAATGTTGTATCAGATGACTCAAGTCGCCGATCAATGGGTACCTTAGCACATGTAGAGACCGAAAAAAGACAATTAACCATAGAGATTAATAAATAAGCTTGTTTGAGGATTCGGTTAGTAGACTCTGTCAATAGAGGAGTTGTACTAAAAAATACTACAAAATCATCTCTCATAACTGAAGTAAAGGATCAGTACGAGGACCCACAGTTGGTCGAGTTGAGATAGCGAGTTCCACAGCAGAAGAAGTTGTTGTTAGAACTCAAAGGAGATGGAGTTCTCAAATTCAAAGGTCATTTGTGTGTTCCAGATGTCACCCTGGGTTGATGAAGATATATCGTGATATTAAGGATGTGTATTGGTGGAACCATATGAAGAAGAGTGCTGAGTATGTTACTCAATTCCCTAGTTGCCAGCAGGTGAAAATAGAGCACCAGAAGCCCAGAGGGCTAATGCAGACTATAGAGATCCCGACATGGAAATAGGAGGCTATAAATATGGACTTTATCACGGGTTTACCTTGTTCTCATCATAAGTTCGATTTCATATGGGTGATAGTCGATAGGCTCATGAAATCAACTCACTTCCTAACAGTCAGATCTACATATACGACAAAAGATTATGCAAAATTATATATTAAGGAGATAGTGCAACTACACGGAATACCAGTATCTATTATATCTGATTGTGGGGCTCAGTTTACAGCATATTTTTGGAGGTCATTTCAGAAAGGTCTAGGGACTCTTTTATCCACAAACTGATGGACAAGCCGAGCGCATGATTCAGATGCTCGAGGATATGTTGCGAGCATGTGTACTGGATTTTAAAAGAAGTTGGGATGAACATCTACCTCTTATCCAGTTTGCATATAATAACAGTTACCTCTCCATTATCCAGATGGCTTCGTACGAAGCTTTGTATGGGCGTAAGTGCAGATCTCCTATAGGACGGTTTGATGTTGGAGAATCTGGATTACATGGGCCAAACCTGGTTCGGCAGGCCATAGAAAAAGTAAAGCTCATACGGGAGCGACTACTGACAGCTCAGAGTCGTCAGAAGTCATATCCTGACGTGCGATGACGAGATTTAGAGTTTAGGGTTAATGACTGGGTATTCTTAAATGTGTCACCTATGAAAAGTGTGATGAGGTTTGGCAAGAAAGACAAGCTTAGCCCACGGTTTATAGGATCATTCGGAGAGTGGGCCAAGTAGCTTATGAGTTAGAATTGCCCTCAGAATTGGAGTCTGTTTATTCGATTTTTCACATATCTATGTTACGAAAGTGCATTGGCGTTCCTACCCGAGTGGTGCCCACGGATGATGTATAGATTACAGAGGACTTGTCATATGAGAAAATTCCGGTTGCCATCCTAGACCAACAAATCCGCAAGCTACAAAATAAGGAGATAGCATCCATGAAGGTTTTATGGAGAAGTAAGAGGGTGGAAGTGATGACTTGGAAAGTAGAGGAAGAAATGAAGTCGAAATACCCCCACCTATTTCAAACTAGAGATATGGCTCGAAATTTATGGGATACCTCAGTACAACTCTATTTAGGCCACTAGGTCATCAGGTAAGCTCTCATTTCGACTCTCAGAATTTATTATGAACAGTTGTATGAAGCCAAGTGTTAATATTTATAGACAGTGGCCATGTGTGGCATGCATATTATATTTTCTGGCTGCGTACAGGTTGGTTTTAGTCTAATGTATGGAAGAGACTCCAGCAAAAGAATTTTCCAAAATATCTAAGAGTAAACATTTGAGGACGAATGTTTCTAAAGGGGGAATGATGTTACATCTCGTATTTTTCGTACGTAAAGGTTTCGTCCTCAGTTAATGGACTTAAACTTGGGAATGATATTATCTTGAGGTTAGCATATTTATACTATTTATACCAAACAATAAATAAGTGCCATGAAAGAAGGATATGCAAATTAAAGAAAATGAGTTTCGTTAAAGGTTGTCGAATTTGAATAAATACGGTCCGAGCTATAATACCCAAAATGTTGCTGCATCTGCCGGCCTGCAGCGCTCATATGCCACATTTATGGACTAGTATCATGCAAGGTACCATATGACCACGGTAGTATGACGTATAAAGTATATTAAAAATAAGTAAAATTTTAAGTACTTTGAGATAATTTTTAATTATGTAGGTAATTAGCTAATTATTAGATAATAGAATATTACCTAATTAATTAGGGGTATATATGATAATGACTAAGTGGCATGGGTGGCAGCCCCTCCATTAAAATAGGTGATTAATTTTATCAATTGAAAGGTGGCATCTTGTGTGGTTACGTGTAAGACATTTGGTGTTGGGATTTATTGGACTTAAAGAAACAAAGTAAGATTCTCTCCAATGTATTGAACTACTATCCATTTTCTTATTAGTTTCCCAATTAGAAGCAGATTCAATATAAGGCATTTATAGTGAAAAATAATATTAAGATCACAAGTATGGTTTTGATCTTAACATTAGTAGCATTTAAGGTATCATAAAGCAGATGTAACTCAAGTATTTTGTTGTTTGCACTTACCATCTCAAACCATTTCCTTTCAACCATTTCAAACACACGTTACAACCTTTCCAACAAAATTTCTTCCAACATTTTCCTAATTCAACAATTTCAGAAAAACGCTACATCAATCTAGCAAGCTTTCTAACAAATTTTCTTGCAACAAAATAATTCCAACGAGAATTGTTAGAAATGTAGCAACGTAAAATTTTGCGGTTCTAAAGAAGTACGGTGTAACTTTTTCCAAGGACATTATACGGATTTTTCCCTACTCTGGGTATATTAAGGCTAAGTTCTTCCTTCATTTTGCATGATCTCGTAATTACACAAGTTTGATAACGAGTCATAAAGAAAAATTCATATCCCGAAATTTACGTATATTTTGGTAGTCTCGCAAGAGACGTATACTTTTCTAGTTTTGTAAGTTACAATATTCTCCTTATCGGGACTTCATATCCAATTAAGTATTTCCCTCTTCTAGTCAACAGAGCAGATAGTTTATATATACAGTATTATAGTATTTTCATTACTATCGAGTTATAATCGATGGGCAGGCCCCTATTGGGCAACCTCTGATCGGATGGGAGCGCCTATGAGCGAGCCTACTATGGTAGAGAGAGAGAGTGTGTGTGCGTGTATACCGAGTCTTATAGGGCTGGACAAATATATATATATATATATACCAAGCCTTATAGGGCTGGACAACTATTTTACTCACTATATTGAGAGAGTTGAGTCAGTATCAGCAGATGAGCATATCTTTAGATTATCTTTCAGTTATTATATTATCAGTTTAATTTCAGCTTTCAGTATATTGCCTTACATACTCGGTACGTTATTTTGTACTGATGTCCTTTTCAAGGTGCGCTGCATTTCATGCGTGCAGGTTCGGACATACAAACGGGTAGATCTCCTCAGTAGGTGTTGCTTGAGTTCAGCTTTATCGACAAGATCCCTTTCTTTCGGAGTTGCCGGGTCTAGCAGTGTGGTGTATATATTGTGTATATATGTAGATAGGTTATGGGTAGGTTGTTGCCCTGTTCCGGTCACAGTACATCTATCAGTAGAGACTTGTAGACATATCCTGTCAGTTAGTGTAGTATGTTGGGCTTGTAGGCCCTGTACGTATATTTTGTTGCCTTGTCAGTTGTAGTAATTATGACGGACTTGCCGGCCCAGCTTTATGTTGATGTTAGTCAGCGTTAGTCTCTATTTAGTTTTATATTTTGCATCGCACATTATCTTGTAATGTGCCCCATAGCTAAAATATGACATTACATGTTCAGAATCCTGTAGTCACAAGTGGTACGCAAGGATAGGTAGGCACTGGCTGCCGGTCTCGTCCCATGCTCGGGGCGTGACATCGGGTAAACCGATAACCGAAGCGATAACGATCTATAACCAATATCTTATCAATTCGGTTATCGGTTTAGCATATTTATGATTAGATAACCAATATGACAAACCGATAATATTCACTACCGAATAGAATAGACAGATGTCCACCCTTACAAACACCTCAAAATTATAGACGTGTTATTTCTTTATTGGCCATTATATAACTAATTATTCTTAATTTAGAGACAATATTTGTTTGTGTATCTCACTTTCTTTTTTACGTTCTTTCCCTTATCCTCTTTATTTCTTCTTCACTAACAAATGTGGGACCTAGTATTCCACTTGTCAAATGTAGAAGGGTTTCAATGAAGTAATGTTTGTCGTATGACTCACAAAATAAACTTTCCCCATATTATAAGTCATATCCACACAAAATTTACTATTTCCATGTTAGATCATGAATTCACTTCTATTGCTACTCATTATATTTCCTACACTACAAGAAATATGCATACGACGACATTTTATAAATGTCGGCGTAAGTTATATAAGTGTTACAAAATCACTTAACGATATTTATTTTATATTTAAATCAAACATCGGAATTTTCGATGTCGTTTTTTTTCCAACATTTAAATTAATGTCGTCAAATAATTTGTGACATTTAGTTACGACATTTTCAAATGTCAATAATTTGAGTTCTTAACCTATCTTGTTTGTGACATATATATAAATGTGGTTAAACTTTTTGTAGATTTTGACTTTTTCTATGAATGTGAAAACAATTATTAGTCGTGGCTAAGTATTAAATCAAATATATTAATATATTAAAAGAAAACTGTTTTGCTCAAAAGTTAATAATTTACTTTGTAAGCTAGGAAATAATCAAAAAATGTGAAAAGGGTAAATCGTAATCAAATATAATAACCAGAGATATGAAAAAGTGAAGTTATTGTTTTAGATCTACTGTTGTGAGATAATAACATGAACTCAAAAGAAGATGAAAGTTAGAGATAGAGGTAGAGAGAGAATAGGTTCAAATGAGGAAGTTGTATTATTCGAGAATAACACTGATGGTCTTTACAATGGGAAGGTCCCCTCTATATAAGAAGGGGCCTTCCTTAAAATAATAATAAAAATATCAAACGTGGTTGACGTCCTCCTAGCGAGGACGCCTGGTTCTAAATGGCGTCGCCGTTGCCTTCATGTCCAAGCCGTGCAATTACTGTAGCAGATATACGCTTATTGGGCGTACCCTTTGGCGTAGAGGTGTATAGGGCCAAATTTGATCCCATACAGTTAGTCGCTCTGCTCGTTGGAGGCGTATCCAGTAGACGTCTTCAATGGGCGGAAATGTCTACCTCGTCTTTGAAAATTTTGACCCTATTATGAGGGCGATGATGTGAATAGGGGAAATATACGGCGTCGTCGATCCGTTGACACGTGGTCTCCTTTTTGAAATGATGTCACCCCCGGCATGCGTCATGATTATACTTGCTCCCGAGGCGTTTCAGGAAATGATTTGACGTTTTTATTTTTCGCGCCCATTTTGAATCATGCCTCTTCGATATCCGTGTATCTTAGCCCTATAAATAGGAGGAAGGTTCAATCTTTTTTATCTTTCGAACTTCTGAACTCCTCTACTTCCCTTTTCATCTTCCTTGCCAAAAACCGTTACTTCGTGCTAAACTCTTCCGTTTCTGTTGAAACCACCTTTCTTATTGTTAGAGCTTGATTTATACAAAAAATTATTATGGCGAAACGCGGGCAAAGCAGCAAAAAAGCCAAGGGTGACACCCCATCTAGGGTTCTACCATCTTCGGGTGGTGATGGGAAAAAGGTAGAGAAACCCTTCGTCCCTCTTAGCATAGATAATGTCCTTCCAAAAGAGATACACGCTTGCAGGGATTTCCCAACCAAGAGCTTGAATCCTCCTTGGGATCACAATGAGCTATTATAATCACATTTGGACGACCTACGAGAGGCATACCAGATTCTAGATCATGTGATGATGGAGCCGACCGGGACGGATTATGCCAACATGCACCGGCCGGGATATTGCACATTTTACGAATATCCGTTCTTTATCGGTTATGGCCTCCCAGTTTATCCCCTCGTGGAGGAGCTCTGCCGCTTTTATAGCGTGTGCCCGGCTTAGCTCACTCCCTATACTTGGAAGGTGTGTCGTATTATGACCACCTACACGGTCAGGGCCGAATGCAGCATCTCGGTCCACCACCTCTTGCAGTTATTTAGCCCTGGTTACATGAGGGGTACTATGCTGCAACTAAAAAGCCGTGGCACGAGGGGCCTGTTCGTTAAGGCCGACGACAAGACTAACCGCCACTTCTGGCGTAAATTTTTCTACATCAGGATAGAGCACCTGGTGTCGAATCCTGAAGGGTTCCCGAAAAGGTGGAATCCAGAACTTAAGTGTTTTTACTTGAATTCAGTATTGTTTGCGATCTTGACCGTACGACCGTTATAACTTCTTTTGTTTCCCTCTCTTTTTTGCAGCGGGGGATTCTCCCCCACGATTTGTTGAGAATATTAGGTCGTGGGTGGAGAGGTTGATTCCATTTGCGGAGGAGTGTCGCACCTGGTCCTCATTCCGTGATCGATACGGTCCACCAGGTAACTCTTTGACCATGGTTTGGAGGTTTCATTAGGTTTCATTACCTGACTTATTCATGTTGGCAGGTCGGAGCGCCCCCATGAAGAAGAAGCAGAATGTTGCTGCCTCGTCGGGGGTGGGGACTGATTCTGGAGATAAGTACGTACCCTGTGGCTCACTCAGTGACGGCGTTCCAGAGGTTTCTCAACCTGAGGTTGCGCCTGTGGCTGCGTCCACTAGTAAAGCAACTCCTTCACCGCCATCCTCACGGCCCGTGGAGGAGACTTCCGAGGGCGAGGAGCCGCCGGAAAGGAAGAGACGTTGGTTGATGCTCGTCAAGGGGATAGCCACAGAGGACGAGGGGCGAGCGAACCCCGTCCGGAGTCGAGGCCAATTTTTATGGCCGATGCCATCCGCTCAGGGAGGTCGGCTCCCCAGGGGAGGGCAGTTCTATATGCCGCCCCCGTAAATATTTCGGAGGGTGGCGTGTCGGCCGCTGCTGAGGAAGTGGATGATGAGGAGAGGGCGAAACCTGAGACAGCCCCTGCGAATGTGGGTGTATTGAGGAGGGATCGAGCCCGCATGAGGATGACGGCGGGTGGGTCTAACCGTCGGATTTTGATCCCACGCGGATATAACCTATTGCAACATAGCGAGCAAGCTGCAGCAGATATGACCCTGCTGTTTGCAGCCGCTGAGCGCGAAATGTTGAAAGACGTTAGCGATAGGGATCTATCTCGAAGGGTTGCTGGCGTGGCCTTGCAGGTATATTTCATTTTTCTTTATGTATTATAAAGTGAACTTTGGTGTGTGCTAATTTGTCTTCTTTCTGTCTCTTCTTCAAACCCTCATTTTGGAGACAGAGAGGGGTCGGCGAGTGCAGAAAAAGGCTGCCACCTTTAAGAAGGTGGCAAAGAAGTATCGGGAGTGCCGTGCCAAGTTTCAAGCACTGGCAGACCTATTCGCACAGGACCCGTAGTTTCAGGTTTTTCGTGAGGGCCTGGAGCAGTTGGAGGCCCACCTGAAGCGAAGGCTAGTTCAGCTGGAGTAGGTGGATGACCAGCTGATGGCCGTCTTGGCTCGAAATATTGAACTGGAGACTCTTCTCCAGTCAAAGGAGGATGAACTGGAGGTTGGTCGTGGGGTAGCGGCGGAGGCCACTAATTTGCGTGCCGAGGTCGATGCCTTAACCGCCGAGCTCAATGCCAAGGCGGCTGAAATTGAGGCTCTTAAGTAGGATGTTGCGTCCATGTCCGACGACGGTGTGCCTGGCGAGGTGCGGGACATGTGGGTGTATGCCGAAGCTAAGCTGGTCGTGTTCGAGCAGTTGCTTGCTGCAGGCCGAGCCACTGAGGCGAAGGTAGAGGACAAGCAGCATTTAGCTCGGGTTGCCTGAGAAGCCTGTGGATATAGTTTCGATTCCCCAGACCGGGCAAGCTATAATTCCGAAGACGTTAACCGTCTGGCTTCCGGGTCTTGGATCTCTACAGCTTACCAAGCTGAGGGCGGCAGCGAAAAAGATGACGGACCGGCAGGCGACGACGGACAGGATAGCGGGGCATGATAGGACTTGTACTTATTTTGTTTTTGTTGTTTTGTGGAGATGTAAATAGATCCCGTTATGCATGTATATTTTTCTTGATGATAGTAGAAGTTACTCTTTTACTGTTTCTTTTCGTACCTTTTATTTTTGATATTTCGACTCCGCAGAGTGGATGCTTGTTTGTTTGTTTGTAGAGCTTTTTAGTGTGCTTCTCGAATGTTGCCTTGTCTGTTACTTACGTGCTTTGCGTTGTAATTGAACAGAGTTGGCGACCGATAGTGACGGTTGCCTTAACTGTGATATTGTCGATGGTCCTGGCTATGTATGTAACTTTGACTGTTGTCGGGTTATTTCGTTTGTCGTAGTCGAGCTGGGTCGACTTATTGACGATGGTGGCTTTAGCTGTTTACACGTTGGAGATGGCCGTAGCCATGTACATGACATCGACTGTCGTCGAGTTTGTTTGTCGTAGTCGAGCTGGGTCGACTTATTAACGATAGTGGCCTTAGCCATTTACACGTTGGAGATGGCCTTAGCCATGTACGTGACTTCGACTGTCGTCGAGTTTGTTTGTCGTAGTCGAGCTGGGTCGACTTATTTACGACGGTGGCCTTAGCCATTTATACGTTGGAGATGGCCGTGGCCATGTACGTGACTTCGATTGTCGTTGAGTTTGTTTGTCGTAGTCAAGCTGGGTCGACTTATTGACGACGGTGGCCTTAGCCATTTATATGTTGGAGATGGGCGTAGCTATGTACGTGACTTCGACTGTCATCGAGTTTGTTTGTCGTAGTCGAGCTGGGTCGACTTATTGACTACGGTGGCCTTAGCCATTTATACGTTGGAGATGGCCGTAGCCTTTCATACATTGGAGATGGCCGTAGCCTTTCATATAATGGCGATGGTCGTAGCCTTTCATATAATGGTGATGGCCGTAGCCTTTCATACATTGGAGATGGCCGTAGCCTTTCATATATTGGCGATGGCTGTAGCCTTTCATATAATGGCGATGGCTGTAGCCTTTCATACATTGGAGATGGCCGTAGACTTTCATATATTGGCGATGGCCGTAGCCTTTCATATAATGGTAATGGCAGTATCCTTTCATACATTAGAGATGGCCGTAGCCTTTCATATATTGGCGATGGTCGTAGCCTTTCATATAATGGCGATGACCGTAGCCTTTCATACATTGCAGATGGTCGTAGCCATTCATATATTGGCGATGGACGTAGCCTTTCATATAATAGCGATGGCCGTAGCCTTTCATACATTGGAGATGGCCGTAGCCTTTCATATATTGGCGATGGACTTAGCCTTTCATATATTGGAGATGGCCGTATCCTTTCATATATTGGCGATGGCCGTAGCCTTTCATACATTGGAGATCATGCTAGTCCAGCCCCTTTGTCATGCCAGTCAGGAGGACGTATGGAGTGGCTGGTGTGATAAACTTGCCTCATGAGTATCTCCAGGCGTCCCCTTTGTCGTCTCGTTAAAAACCTCCCCGAGAAAACCCAGTTGGGACAAAACTTGGGCAAGGGAAAAAGAGTACGACTCGGGAGGTGCCTTTCATAAATGGAAATACTTGAGGTGGGCGATGTTCCAATTGTTTTGGAGCGTTTTTCCTTCCATTGTCTCTAACTGGAATATCCCTTTATTCGCTGCTGCTGTGATTTTGTATGGTCCGTCCCAGTTGGTGCCCAGTTTTCCTTCGCTTGGGTCTTTTGATGCCAACGTTTTGGCTTTGAGGACGTAGTCACCTATTTTGAGTGGTCGTATTTTGGCCCTCTTGTTGTAGTACCTTTTGACTTGTTGTTTTTGGGCCACCATTCTTATGTGAGCCATTTCTCTTCTTTCCTCGACCTCATCGAGGTCTTGAAGTCTATTCGTGTCGTTTTCTGCTCCGCTTGTATGCGAACACCTAAGGCTTGGTTCACCTACTTCGATCAGTATGACAGCGTCGGTTCCGTAGACCAGTGAGTATGGTGTCTCTCCTATGGAGGATTTGGGCATGGTCTGGTGTGCCCATAGTACTTCTGGTAGTAGCTCAGGCCATAGCCCTTTGGCGTCTTCGAGCTTCTTCTTCAGTATGTTTAGTATCGTTTTGTTGGACGACTCTGCTTGGCCGTTGGTGGAGGGGTGGTATGGCGTGGAGAGTATTCGCTTGATATTCCATTTGTCGAAGAACTCAGTTATTTTTTGGCCGATGAACTGCCATCCGTTGTCGCACGTGATTTCTTTGGGGATGCCGAAGCGGCAGATGATATTCTTCCATATGAAAGCGATGACTTCCTGTTTGCGTATTTGAGCGTACGCACCTGCTTCCAACCACTTGGAAAAATAGTCAGTTAAAACCAATAGAAATCGTACCTTTCCTCGTCCTGCTGGTAGCGAGCCAACTATGTCCATTCCCCATTTGATAAAAGGCTATGGGGAAGTGATCGAGTGGAGGGGCTCCCCTGGTTGGTGTATCATGGGGGCGTACTTTTGGCATTGTTCGCATCGACGGACATATTCTGCCGCGTCTTTCTTCATAATTGGCCAATAGTAGCCGGCCCGTATTAAGCAGCGCATGAGGTCGCGGTTACCTGTGTGGACGCCGCAGTGGCCTTCGTGCACTTCTCTGAGTACCGGTGTCGTTTGGTGAGGCCCTAGGCACTTGGCCAGGGGTCCGCCAAAGGTCCTTTTGTAGAGCTCGCGTTTATCAGGCAATACCGGGCGTCCTGTACGCGGAGCTTCTTGGCTTCTTTTTTGTTAGGTGGGAGTGTCCCCTCCTGCAAGTAGGACACAAACTGGTTGCGCCAGTCCCAAGTCAAATTTAAGGAGAGTACCTCAGTATGATCAATGGTTGAATGAAGGAGGGTGACCACGCTTTCTTTGTCGAAGTTTTTAGTGGATGCGGCCAGTTTTGCTAGGCCGTCTGCCTCGGCGTTTCGCGCCCTAGGAACCTGCTCAAAGCGGCATTCGTCGAGCTCGGTCATTAATCTATGGATTTCTGATTGGTACTTTTGCAATCTCTGCTCTTTGATTTGGTAAGTCCTAGTGACCTGGTTCACCACGAGCTGGGAGTCGCAATAGAGGACGAGTCGTCGAGATCTGTACTTGATGGCTAGTTTTATACCTGCAATAACAGCCTCGTACTCGGCCTCGTTGTTAATCATCTCGGGGCATCGTATGGACTGGCGAGTTATTTCGCTCGTGGGGACCTCGAGAACGAGTCCCAGTCCCGATCCCGAGGCGTTAGCGGCGTCGTCAGTGTAAAGATCCCGTAGGTCGATGTTAGAGGGGGAACTATGTGCCTCTTGTTCCACCTCTGGCAATATCTCTACGCTGAAGTCGGCCACGAAGTCGGCGAGTACTTGCGACTTGATGGCGGTTCTCGGGATATACGAGATATCATGCTCGCTGAGCTCTATGGCCCACCTGGCGAGCCTGCTTGATAACTCAGGCTTATGTAGGATGCTTCTCAAGGGGAGGGTTGTTACTACTTTTATGGGGTGGCATTGAAAATAGGGTCTGAGCTTCCGTGAAGCTACGACCAGTGCCAGGGCTAATTTTTCAAGGTGCAGATACCGTGTTTCATCGTCCACTAAGGTCTTGCTCATATAGTAAATAGGGGATTGCGTAGCTTTAGTCTCGCGAAACTAACTGACGGCGACCTCAGATACGGCCAGGTATACCAGCAGGGGCTCGCTCGGATTTGCTTTGGCCAGCAGTAGAGGCGAGGACAGGTACGCCTTCAGTTTTCCCAAGGCTTCGACACATTCTTCGTTCCATTGTAATCCATTGTCCTTTCTCAGTACATTGAAAAATTTGTGTCATCTGTCGGAGGATCGTGAGATGAATCTAGATAGGGCGGATATTCGCCCCGTCAGATTTTGCACCTATTTTTTGCTATTCAGCACCTCAGGTATCGCGTCTATCGCCTTGATTTGGTCTGGGTTAACTTCGATACCTCGTTACGACACGAGGAATCCTAAGAACTTCCTTGAGGCTACGCCGAAGGCACATTTCTCGGGGTTCAGCTTCATCCCGTATCTTCTCAATATTCTGAAGGCTTCTTTCAGGTGGTCGATATCATCCTCTTTTCTTGCTGACTTTACCAGCATATCGTCGATATAGACTTCCATGGTCTTACAGAGCTGCTCTTTGAACATCTTGGTAACCAATCTATGGTACGTAGCCCCCGCATTTTTTGAGCCCGAAGGGCATCACTTTGTAGCAGTAAGTCCCTTGATGGGTGATGAAAGTCGTCTTCTCCTGATCTTCCTCGGCCATCATGATCTGATTGTAGCCGGAGTAAGCGTCTAGGAAACTTAACAGTTCATGTCCTGCGGTGGCGTCGATCAATTGGTCGATGTGAGGTAGTGGGAATGAATCCTTCGGGCATGCTTTGTTTAGATCGATGAAATCTACGCACATCCTCCACTTCCCATTTTTCTTTTTAACCATGACGACGTTGGCGACCCACTGGGGGCACTTTGATTCCCTGATGGAGCCGTTGGCAAGTAGTTTGTCCACTTCCTCGCTGACCACTTCATTGATTGCGGCATTGAATTTCCTTCTCATTTGCCGCACGGGCGGATGCAATGGATCGACGTTCAACTTGTGGGTGGTGATATCTCGCAAAATCCCTAGCATATCTGAATGGGAGAAAGCAAATAGATCTGCATGGTTAGTTAGGAATTCATGATACTTACTTGGGTTGGCGAGGCCGTGGCCGATGTAGGATTTCTTCACTGGGTTGATGTCGTCTAAATGGACTGGGTCGAGGTCTTCGACAGTTGCTTTACATGCTTCCACAACGTTGGGATCTTTGATGGCGTCCGCTATCGGGTCGACTTTAGTCCCCGACACGGCTAATTGCTATGTCTCCGCACTTGCCCCTTTTAGTTGTTGGGTGTGGGTGCAATCTTGAGTTATTTTGTAGCACTCATGCGCGGTGCGTGGCTCTCCCTTAGTGCTGAATACTCCCCATGGGGTAGGGAATTTGATCACCTAGTAAAGGCTTGAAAGAACCGCTCGCATGGCGTGTATCCATGGGCGTCCTATAATGACGTTGTACGTCGTTTCTTGGTTCATCACATGGAAAGTCGTTTCCAGCGTGACTCCTCCTGCTAAGACGGGCAGGGTTATTTCGCCTGATGTCCGTTCCACTGTATTGTTAAAACCGGTTAGTGTTATGCAGCGCGGTATTACCCTATCTTCGAGTCCCATTTGTGCAAGGACCCTTGGGTGCATAATACAGGCGCCACTTCTATCGTCGATCATGACTCTTTTGACATCTGTATCAGCGATACGTAAAGTAATAACTAAAGCATCATAGTGAGGGAAAGACAAACCGTAGGCATCGGACTTATCGAAGGCGATACTACCTTCGAAGTCGTCATACCGTTCGTGGGAGATGGTCCCCTTCAGTCTGTGTGTATTGGCGAATTTGACGTGGTTGATAGTTGAGTCGTTGCTGCCACCGACGATCATGTTTATCGTTCATGTTGGGGAAGGCGGCTTTGGCGGCCCACGTGGTTGTTCCCGTCCGCACGCAAAGTTGATTTTTCCTTTGTCGCTGAGTAACTCCTTCAGGTATCCCTGGTTCAGCATCCTGACTACTTCTTGTCGTAGGCCTATGCAGTCTTCGGTTTTGTGTCCCCGTTCCTGATGGAACTTACACAGGACGTTTGATTTCCTTGTGGCGGGGTCTGATTTCATCTTTTGCAGCCATTGCACCTTGGTGCCTAGCTTCTCCAGTGCGTACACTATTTCTGAAGGAGACACACAAAAGTTATGTGCGGATAATAAGGGAGGCGTACCTCTTTCGTTTTGAAGTGGGGCGACGTGTCGTTGTAACGCGTCCGTATGTCCGGGCGGTGGATGGGAGGATCTGGTGTACGGCTGATGTCGGTCTCTGTTGGAGCGCGGGTGTTGTTCTCGACGTCCCTCATTGCGTCGATCTCTCTTTATATCTGAGTGTATTGCCGTTAGCCGTTGAGTCGGCCCATTGAGATCATCCTCGTTCGTTTGTACCTCGGCACAATAAGCATTGTGGATTTCCTCCCATGTGGTTGGGGGATATTTCATGAGGCGGCTCAGCAACTTCTTGGTCGCCCTCGAGCCATCCCTGCTTAGCCCATTCTGGAAAGCGGCGACTGCCATTCCTTCCGATACATTCGGCAGACTCATCCTCACCCTGTTAAACCTGCCTAAGAAGTCTCTGAGCCCTTTTCCTGTGGTTTGTCTGACGGCGAAGATGTCGTTGACCCTTGCTTCCGCTTTCTTCGCACCCGCATGGGCGGTGACGAACTTATCCACAATTTCCTCGAATGTTGATATTGCCTTAGCTGGCAACTGAGAATACCATGTCAAGGCCCCTCCTGTCAACGTCTCGCCAAACTTCTTCAGCAGCACCGACGGTACTTGTTCTTTTGATAGGTCGTTGTCCTTCACAGCAATGACGTAGTGGATCAGATGATCCTCGGGATCCATGGTTCCGTCGTATACCCTCAAGTAGGGAGGCATCTTGAATGTTTTTGGGATAGAGTAAGGGGCAGCTTCTTCAGTGTATGGCTGCTCTACGAACCTCCCCACGTTGCGTTTTGGTAGCAACTTGGGAGCTCCGGGGATTTTGTCGACCCTCTCCTGGCGTTCCTTCATCTGGTCGCGGAGTGCTTTGTTTTCGTTTTCCATTTCTTCCATCTTCCTTAGGATGGCAGTTAGTGTACCATTACTGGTCTGAGCTTCGATGGGCTGGTTATTTACTCGTGTATCCTCATGTTCGCCCGTGGCAGCGGTGATGCTTACCGTTGGCACAGACCTGATATTGCCTTGTGGTGATTTCTCGACCAAGCCACTTAGGGTGCTTGTCAGCCATTCTTCCAGTAGCTTTTTGACTACCGAGGGTGCTTCCTTAACAGCAGACGTGGAAGCTCCTTTTTCGTGCAGGATCGTTAGATCTTCGGATGGGGAAGATGAGATCTCTGCACCTGGTGAGGTGCTGGGGGTTGCGTTAATGATGGCATCGTCACTAGCCTCGTTGAGAGGACCAAGAAGGTTGGTTGTGACACCCACGATAACTTTCGATCTGGTGTTATTTTCAGCCATCTTTTGTTTTTGTGTGATGTATAGAAAGGTAGTTGGTCGATCTCTAGGTGGATACTATGATTTTGATTCTCGAAATCCCCACAGACGGCGCCAAATTATTTTTCTCAAAATTTAATAATTTACTTTGTAAGCTATGAAACAATCAAAAAATGTGAAAAGAGTAAATCGTAATCAAATATAATAACCCTATAGATGAAAAAGTGAAATTATTGTTTTAGATCTACTGTTGTGAGATGATAACATGAACCCAAGAGAAGATGAAAGTTAGATATAGAGGTAGAGAGAGAATCGGTTCAAATGAGGAAGTTGTATTATTCGAGAATAACACTGATAGTCTTTACAATGGGAAGGTCCCTTTTATATAAGAAGGGGCTTTCCTTAAAATAATAATAAAAATATCAAACGTGATTAACGTCCTCGTAGCGAGGACGCCTGGTTCTAAATGGCGTCGCTGTTGCCTTCATGTCTGAGCCGTACCTTACTGGCAAAACAATCAACATCGGTCATAGTTTTAGCTTTAGTGTTCATGTTTTCCAACAGTCCAGGATTCCTCTGAATTAGTTGCTCTCACATTCCTCTAAACTCTTCTTCCAAGAACTGAAATTAAAAAAGAAAACAATCATTACTAAACTGATATAGAAAAACTACTAAGTAGCAAAAAAAAAAAAAAATGCAATTGTACCTTATATAATATCTTGAAGAAGTACAGGAGTCATGTGACTGCTACTATCTGCAAGAAAACATAAAAACACATTCAATACTAGAAGCTTAAGAGAGCTAAATCAATTTGACATCATTAGCTTATGGAAAAGATCATTTCACTAATAGAGATGGAGTTACATGCAATTGTAGGAAGTGTTTCACAGATGATGTACCCTTCTCAGCCAATCGTTTAGGCGAACAACATCTTTTGCAATTTTTCTGATTGCCATACTTCGTTGTCCTAAAAATGGTGGATAATGCTTTCTATAAGCTAAATCAAAGACAAATAACATAAAAAATATTAGTCTGTTAAGGTATCATATGTAGAAAGAAACGATACAATCAACATCACCTTGACAAAATGAATGTTTTAATCAACTTGAGGTAAATAATAATAATTTTGCATAAAGCTTAAGATATTTGAACCCAAAACTCCTAACAGTACAGAAAAGAAACTAACAATCTCTAGCATCATTGTATAAGCTTATTAATTCATTCTCTACTCTTGAATTTACCAAAATCATAGATCAATTTCAGTCCTAACATCAATGTTAATATTCCGTATCCAACTTAAATTGTCAATAAAACTGACATTTCACAAGATACCCCACACCACCAAAATCTAAATCATCAAATACATAATCGTAATGGTCATTTACCTTCCCATCGCAAACAAGTATCTGCAAGCTTCTTTTCCAGTCAACCATCACAAATAAGTATCTACAAGATTATTTTTCAGGATTGTTTGGATAAGAGTCACCATCAAGCACAACCACAATAACTTTAACAGACAAGTTACTATATAATATCCTTCTGTTAGAACCAATATCACATGATTCTGTAATGAAAAAGGTTCAACGCCTTAAAAATATTTTAACAAGTCAAAAATACCAAGATCGGGATTAAACTAGTAATCCATATCTTATCAAACATTTCAAATCAATTTAATATTCTGTTGTTCTCTTCTATAGGGAAAAGAATAACTAGATTACAGAGTGGCATTTTACTGGCCTAGTATAAAGTAGTTTATCGGTAGCAAATAATCAAATAAACTATCCAGTTGAAGCAAAGATAGACCTATAATTTAATTCATTACCATTTGCATCGTTTGATGCATGCCGTATGTACTAGTAAATGGATTCAAGGCTCTATAGCAGTAAGAACAATTGAACACCCAAATAATATTAATAATCTCATCACTATCGATAAAAATTCATTTCAACATGAAAAGATAAATCAAAGAAAGTGCAAGCTTTAACCTCATGTCAATCAAACAAAGCCAGTCTACTAAATGTAATTTAATCCTCTAAAGCATTTGCTCAACCAATTGATAGGAACAGAATACAACGAAAATAAAAGAAAAGGTAGCCACAATTTTAAAGGCAATTAACTAGAAATTCAATCCAGTGAACAATAGATTAGAACAAAAAAACACTTACCAAAATCTTAATCTTCGACCAGATGTTTGAGAATTACATAGGATAGATTGAATATGGCAGTCGATTGTGTATAAAAAGCGGCCTAAATCTTGGTGACCTTCTGTCATGTTTAGAAGTCTAGGAAAATCTAACACCACCTTAGTTTCCCCTTTCAATTCTCTGCATTACACTGTTTTACGGCGGCCTCGATGGTTTAGCGAACAGAAAATGGGGGCGTCGTGTATTGGGGTTGAGTAAAGAGGAGAGACTGGTAGGGTTTGAGAGAAGACAGCCTTCGTAATAGTGTTTAGTTCTGGATTTAATATTATAAAGTAAGAAATTTTCCTTCATTAGCGGTAAATGTCAGTAAATATGGACTAATATTATCACGCTTCACTATAAAAGTCTCAATAGTTTTGTCATTTATTATTAAATGTCACTTATTTTATGACATTTCTTAAAATATGTCAAAGAAATAGCTTTTTTGCAATATTTATTATATATGTCGCTAAGTAAATATCGCCGTACCTATGATTTCTTGTAGTGCTAGCACAACAAAATCAGGCAAGATAAACTATTTCAAATATTAGCAAAATCATTGCATTTCAAGTGAGGAACATATGAAGTGAAACGAGGGGACTGCTGTTTCTCTTATTTAGTACAAGCAATTTCATGTCATCAACCATATCTTGAGTTACTAATATTTTAAGAGCTTTTTTGTCCATGATGGGTATGTCCTCCTCGTGCACTCCAAACAAAATGTCGGAACTTCAATTTGATATAATCGTATGATTATTAAAGGAACTCCACGACCTATGGGTGCTTCCAACAAAATAATTCAACAATATGCAATTATGTTCTTCTCTTTCATAATGGCAAGTGCATTGTAGGTTATAATACAGAAAGCTGCAATAGGCTTCATTATTTTCCACTCATGTCCGCCGTAATACACTGTTTACTTTGAAAATGGTAATTAAAATTAGATTTGATTTTGTGGTTCTAAAAATATGTAATCTATTTTATGCTAGTTGTTAGGCAATAGATACTGAGTGAAAGACTAAAAAATAAGATAATAGGTTGAAATCGACGTAATAACCAAACCGAATGGCGGGAAATCGGGGGCCTGAGCTTGCGTATTCGAGGTCTCGAGGTCAAGTCGGAAGCCTTGCTCAAGGCAGTCGATAGAGGATTAACAGTTATGACAGCCTTGATGGAAGCCTTTTATGATCAATAATGAGCAATAAACAAAGAACAATAAATAAACACTATGAATATGAGCAATAAATATAAGTAGTGAAATCAAGAGAATACGTTAAGTTAGAGAGCAAAGAGAATATTTTTGTATATTCGATATTGTGTATCAGATCCTTTACAAAATGACAAGGATCCCCTTTATATATGAGGTGGAATCCCAACATAGTACAAATGCATTCATTACAAATATATGGAGCTAGTATCGCCATTTAATGTCATGATACGGGTCTAAACTAGCCTACTAGATTTTGTCAGCCCTAGTCACGCGCCTTGGGAACCTCACATCGATCCACCCTAGCTGCCGATTTTGCATTGCCTCGAGGTTGATCACTGAGGACACACGGGGTTGAAACCCCGAGCTGGGCTTCGAGCCCTCTGGGGGCAGTCTTTACGAGGCGCCTCAATGATCGTAAAATCGGACCACTGATTTTTACCGTATACATATACGAAAAAAGAGCAATATGGTGCACAAAGCATCTCACATTTACGCAAGGTCTGGGGAAGGGCTGCACCTCTAGGATGTGATATAGACACTCTAGCCAAATACAAGCATTAATGGCACATAAACAATTTTACCATTGTTTCAAGACTCCGATTATTCTGCCATAATATGGAGCAGGAGTTAATTACTTGTATGATCACCCGAGCTATGAATATTACCTAGTAAATCACTTTTGTTTGTTTAGAACAATAAAACTATTCATGTTGGCAGAGTTAATTATCTCACAATACCACTCTACTTTCTAGCCGAAAAAGCTACTTTCTCCGAAATCATTTTCAACTGTCTTTCGTCTGAAATCCCAATTCCCCTAAAAGCAATATCCTAAGGAAAAATCCACTCTCTCTCCTATCTATACATTCTTATTGTAGATCGGTGCCTAAGGTATTTCGTGTTCAAATAGAGTCAGGGACGAATCTACATTAAATTTACTAAATATGTACATATAATTAAAATACAGAAACACGAATAGATTAAATAGAGTAAATGTGACATCACTTGACATGTCAGATGTGCAGCACATTTGGTAAAGCGCCCTAAATGTTCGAGAGATGTCATGGGTTCAAAACTGGCCACCACCATTTTCTGCTTCAATTTTTTTATTGCATAGTCTACTAAATAAAAAATGTGTTCGGTGGAGTTTTAGCGTATTCCAAATTTTTTTAATCTTCTTTTTCTCCTTTCATCTTCTTTCTCGGCATGAAATTGATTAAGAATAATTTGTAGAATCAAATAAATAATAAATTTTTGTTTGATTTTTTGGTTGTTTATATAAAAATTAAAAAGTATTTAATATTATTCCTAATGAGGTTATTTTGATATATTTCTAAAATAAAAATTCATCGATAAGAGTTGTAGTAATATACTTGAGTAGTGGTTTATTATTAGAAGAATTTGAATGGTATTTTTTAAATATGATATTGTTAAAGTGAATTGTTAGTCGTCCACTAAATATTGTGACACCACTAGCAAAAAATCCTGCGTACGCCATTGACCAAGGTATGGAGAAGGGCCATTTTTCAAGGAGTGTGATGTAGATAGTCTGCTCTAATGCAAACATTAAAGGATGGCTCGACCGCGTGACCTTTGTTCCAAGACTATATATATATATGGCAACGAAAAAAGAGAGACAATAGATATAAGTAACACATTTTTTGGCTTTGCTAATTGCTGGCGGACAAGTCCATGTTGAATTATCATTAAGCACCAACAAAATAGAGTACATGAACAACTGGAACCCTTAAACCAGCTCACATCTATTTAACTATTTTCTTTCTCTTTCCCAACTAATTAAACCCCAAAATAAACCAGGAAAGAAATACCAAAAAGCATTTTATCCTACACCCATTTTCTTCACATCATCATCTGCTAATAATATTACTTCAATCTGCTATTAATCTTAATGCTCTTGGTAATGCAGAAACATCAGCAGCCTGTTGTTTTTTGTTAATGTTATAAGCCTGCATCTTGTTTTGGTATTCAGCCATCATTTCCTCGACCTTTGCTTGATATGGAGCTTTCTCTGCATCTGAAAAGGATTTCCATTTCTCTCCAGCAGCTTTACCCACAGCAGCAACAGATTTGTTGTTTGGATACTTTTCTTTGTACTGCTCTCTGAACTCTTCCATGAAAATAAAGAAAGCAGTTGTAGGCCTCTTCGGCTTATTAGTCTCCTCAGCCCTACTCTTCTCAACCTTGGATTCATTACCTCCTTTTATTCGTTTGGAACGACGCAAAGGAGTGGAGAAGTAGTCAATTTTGTTATGTTTTTTCTTCTCTGTTTGTGGTTTACCAGTGATATTTTGAAGTTCTACTATGGTTTTTGAAAGTCCAACACTGGCCAATCGAGCCTGTAATCAAACAAAATCAGCTCTAGGGTTTAAAATTGACAGAAAAAGAGATACTCAAAATGAAGAGAGAAGGAGAGACCTGGTTTTCTAAGATTTGAGCTTTGCGGACTTCTTCATAGTCAGTTTTCACTCTATGCTTTCCCATTATGGCGTTTGTAATGGTGATTTTGCCTCTTCTTTCTTCTTCTTCGAGAAAGTAGGGCAAAGACTGATGTTTTTGAATTTGAAATGGGATAATGGGCCGTTGATTTTACACTAATATATGTGCCATTTAAATTACCTAAGGGTTCGTTTGGTTGTCGGTTAAAGTTAGGTTGGTATTAGTTATACAGGTATAGTTATACAAGAATAAGCAATATAGAGATTAGTTATGCATGTGTTAGTTATACATGAATTAATTATGCAGAAATTATTTTTTTTGAATATTTGGTTTGTTGTATTAGAAATTGATACACATTATATAAATTTTAAAGTTAAATATGTATTTACTGATTTTGTCTCTAATAGATTGAGAAGAGGAAGAGCCTAGCAGTGAGGCATCAGTGCTCTCCAAAGGTTTTGATACAGATCAATCTATCGAAGGAGGCCTTTATGTGTAAAGTGATAGGGGTAAATTTGTCATTTCAATATTTTATACATGTATTAGTTATTTCATGTCCCGCATAAAATAATACACGGATTGACTCATAACTTATACATGTACAATATTATTTATGTAGAATTGTAAAATGACAACCAAACATGATACTATTAGTTATGCTGAATTTTGTACAAAATAACCACACCAAACATTGATAAGTTATGTTGACTAGGGATGTCAATGGATATTTGAAAACCGACTACACCGACCGAACTGTACCGCACCGAACCGATTTTAGGTTTCTTTTAAAGAAACCGTAGGTTTTTATATAAATCTAAAATTGTACCGATAATTAGGGTAGGTTTTTTATTTTATAAAAATAAACCGAAAAAATAACAAACCGTACCGAATAAATTTTACATGTGAAAAATATATTTAAAGAGTAGGTTTAAAACTAATAAAGCATTAAATTTTTTATTGGGCCTTGAAATTATGAAAACTCTTACAAGCCAACAAGTAATTAAACTCAAAATACTAATTCCTAAAACCTTTTATGCTACTTATACTTAAACTAAGTTATTTCAAGTATCTTTGTTAGCAAGACACAAAGTATTCTAGCGATTATGAGTAGCAAACTGCAATGTATTGAATATGTTTCCTTTCATATAATTTAGATTTATCTTTTTGAATATTTAAAATAAAATTTATTCTTGAGTCCTGGCTTGGTTAATATCTTTCCACATAATTTATATTTTCTTTGCTTTTACTTGGTTTCTTTTACGTTGTTGTCGAATAGTTGATGGATACTCTAGTCATCTTTCATGTTTTTGTATTACTTCATCACCTTTAAACAGTAAAAATATCTAGAGAGTTTTGCTAAGTCCTATAAAAGAAAATATGTTATTATATTCTACTTCTACTGGTAATTTTACATGACATTTAAAAAAATATCAAAAATTAACCGAACTGTACCGATACCGAAGTGAAACCGACATGATTGGGATGGTTTCGAAAAGTCTAATTTTGGTTATACATAATAGAATAATCGAAAAATTAATGTGATACAAATTTTATAAAATAATCGGCCGAACAAACCATTGACACCCTTAATGTTGGCGTTTCTACTAGTACTCTTTAAGCACAATGCATAAAAAGTAAAAGTTCATTTGTGTCCTATCACTAAGAAATTCCCGAGGATAAGTCGCATCGGGTTCGAAACTTGTGAATAATAAGTCAGTTTTTTTACCTTTTTTCATTAAAATATCATGCTTTTGTTTACGGTAAAGTTCAAAAGTGTGAGATGTGCATCTCACCACAAGCCACAGCCACGCTCACGCGTTGTTTTCTTACCGCTAGATCAAAGACGTGCGGTAAGACCAAAAGACCTATTCATCTTGCCTTTCGGTCCGCTTATTTCAACTAAACCCATAGCTTTTGCTCATACCCTATATTTTTATACAAAAAAATATTAAATATATATAAATATTTATCACATTTCATCTAATTTAATTGGTTCAAAAATTTTTTTTTTTTTAACCTTCAAAAAAAAGTAATTTTGAACCAATTAAATCAGATGAAATGTGATAGAATTACAAATCTAAACCCATAAAATTCAAATCTTGAATCCGGCCTCTGCGCTTACTCTTGACTACCATAGTGCATAAGACCAAGCCAACCAAGGATTGTTTCACTAATGATGGGTAAGTACTCAGACATTAACAAAATCACATAATTTCAGGTGAGTGGCAAATGAAGTGAAATGAGGGGACCATATTTCTCTTAATTATTAGTGTACTTCATCAACCATAACTTGAGTTAGTAATTTTTAACGAGATTTTTTTGTGCATGATGGGTATGTCCTCCTCGTGAACTCCCAGCAACTTGTCGGAACACCATTTAATAAAATCAAATAATTCCAAAAAAATAATTCTAAACATGCAACCATGTTTCTCTATTTCATGGCAACTTCCTTGTTTTTTTAATCATATAGTCAACTGCAATCAGCTTCATTATTCATGTCGGCAATAATATTTTGAAGAGTTAGTTTTTATAGAGTTTAAAACTTATGGTTGGTAGAAGAGTCGAAAATTCAAGTTCTTCACCTATCCATACAAACAGTAATGAATTTGTCCAAATTCCAGAACACAGACAAGTCAAGAACTTCACATCCATTATTATATAGTTCAATAATTGAATGAACAGGGTTATGCCAACAAACTAGAGAAGAATTTGTAATGCCAAACGAAAGACACAGTCTTTCTTTCAATTCTGGTGTTATTTACACACAATTAGACGATTGCTGATGTACATTTATTCGATTCGATTAAGTAAGAAAAAGCTAACAAAGAATGAATGAGTATGAAAGAATTAAAGAATGAAGTTAGAACTTTTGAAATTAACCTCTAAATCTCTCTATCCTAAAAGGTCTCATGTCCTCTCTTTACTTCATCTGAACTCTGTTATCAAGCATAACCTATATCTGGAGTTTGAGAAACTGGATTAAGTTGCTCTCCAGATCATCTACTTATATCTGGTTAAAGCAACAATAACGACCACTAATGGGGTCTTGGGAGGGTAGTGTGTATGCAGATCTGGTTAAAGTGACAATATGAGAACTTGATCAGGCGGGGATTGAAGGGTTCTTTTCTTTGGTCCATAATACTGCTGCTTGTAACTGCATCAAAAGGCTATTTTTCCTTTCTTTTGCAGATTGTGCGCTACAATGCCAATCCTGCACTCTAAGCCACCAAAATTGCTGTTAACAAGGTTCCAAGCTCTTTCCTTCTCCTTTATATTATGCTGATTCTTGGCCTCCCACCTCGTCGAGAATTCTGCTGGATAGGCGTCCCTGGTTCCTCGTCCATGGTTCTTAAAAGTCTTGAGGTTTCTCCTTCATTTGTTTGCTAGCTGAAAGCAGCAATGCTTATTCTTTTACCTTCACCAAACATTGGAGTTACATGACCATTTCCCATTTCTTCATTGAACATCTGCTTGGCTTTGGTGCTCATTGTCGCTTCTTCACTGAACATAGAGTTTGCTACATTACTAATTTCATTGAACAACGGCTTTATTCTCGATTCTTGATTGAACATTAGCTTACCTACAGAAGGCTTAGCTACAAGGCTAATTCTCAACTCTTCACAGATCAAATCATTAGCTTCATTGCTGATTCTTGGTTCTTCACAAAACATTGGGTTAGAATTAGATACAGCAGAAATTGTCTGTTCATAGGACAATTCATCGAAAGCGCAAGCCTGAGGCTCTTCTTCTTCTTTGATTCTCTTTGTAAGCTTAGAAGCAAAGACATCTAAAGCTTCCTTCATCCAAGAATGCCAACATACTTCCCTTGCTTCACTAAATTTCAACTGCAAATGGAATCAAACATAAGAACAGAATACATCATCGTACTAAAAGGTATACAAATCGAAGAGATTCAAGATCACAGTAGCTTATTAGATAGGCAGATGAGACGTACCCATAGGCGTTTTCGGACAGTTTTCTCAGGCCAATCATCAAGTTCATCAGTGACAAGCAAAGGAAACATGTGTCCCTCATGAAATGTGCCTTGGCTTTTGCTCTTGAAACTCCAAGTACCTAAAAATTCTTGAACCTCAACCTCACCAATAACCCCAGATTCCTCAAAAGTCTCTCTTAAAGCTGCATCTTCTAAGGCCTCATCAGTTTCCCAACCACCCTGTAATTTCATTTGCAAAGCAAAGAATGTTAAACTTCACAATTAAAAGAATATTATCATTAATCCTAATATGGGAAACAAAAACAACAGACAATTGGATGCAAACTGTACCTTAGGAAACATCCATCTTGGACTTTTCTGTGAGCTGATCAATAAAAATTCCAAATCATCAATTTGGGTCCTTTGAACTGTAGATAGTTGGTTGGTTTTTCTGTATCTGTACGGAATGCATCTGCACCATTGGTAAAATTGACAGAAAAGTCAAATCAATGACAATTTGATCATAGATAATTCAACAGACCAAGAAATTGATTTGAAAATCTCTTTTTTGTATCAAATTAAGAATTCAAAACAACCCCACATAAAAAAGTTTTCAACTTTCTTCAATTTAAGCCAAGAAAATGAAGGATTAACAGAGAAAATTACAAGAATAATAAAAAAGAATACGCACCCAACAACTTGACGACAACCATCATTATATCTCTGCAAATCTCTTCCAGTTCGTGAGATCATAGACAAGGTCTTCGTCATTGCCATATCAAAAGAACTCCACAAAAAGGAGATGGAAAATATATACCAATATATAAATATAGGACTGCAAATTAGGGTCGAAAAAGAGAGAGAAAAGGAAAAAAAGCAAAACCCAGTTGGAATTAGTCTGTATCTAGTTTATAAAACAGGAAAAAGAGCAGATATTTTCTGGGATTAGATCAGCTTCCTTAATAATTTCAAGCTAAAAATACAAAGAGAAGAGACAGATTTTACTATTTTCTATGCGTGTGAATAATATAATGGGAAGCTCTGCTACAACTCTGTGTGTCCACTCCTTTTAATAGGCAACGGAAAGATAGTGATTTATAGAATTTTCTCAATGGGGGGCCTGTTTGGGACGTGGGTCAATCATTATTTTATGCGTTTTGTAATTTTCTGAGAAGGTCGTGTTAGTAATCAATAAAATTTTATTATGGTTGTTGTGGGGTGTAGACTAAAAATAGGTCTCCTCCCCCCAAAATGTAAAATATATATTCTGACGCGTGACGAGTCGCTTTCTACCGAACTCATAGGATAGGAGTAATAAAGAAGAGAAGGGTCTCAACTCTCAACTTGAGTCGCACTCGGTTTGTGACTAGCCAAGAGTACTGCTGGCCTGCTGGGTTCAAACTCGCCTCGGCCAAAACACGGTTTTGGCTTGGTATATTTCTAGGCAGCGGCATAGACAAGAATCTCGCTAAGGTATTAAATAAAGTTAATAATTCATTTTCTCGATGGATGGTTGCACCGAAGTTATTAAGAGCTCGTTTGGATTGGCTTAAAAAAAGTGGTTTTTGTGCTTAAAAGCAGTTTTTAAGTGCTGGAGCTTATTTTATAAATAAGCAGTTACATGTTTGGATAAAAGTGTTAAAACTTAAAAAAAACTGTTGAAGTGTTTGGCAAACAAGTGGTGGTAAGTACTTTTTCTTATTAAAAAGATAAAAATATAAAAAATATTATAAAAATGAAGATGAAGAGGAAAGAAGAGGGTAATTTTGGTATTATAAAAACTTATAAGGGCAAGAGAGTAATTTTATTGGTCAAACTAAAATGAATTTTAAGCCAAAATAAAAAAAGTTGGGGTTAGCCAACTTGTTGCTTTTGGCTTTTTTTAAGCAGTTTTTAGCTTTTTTTAAGCAGCTTTTAGTTGCCAAACACTCTAAAAAATAAAAAAAATGTTTAAAAGCTGATTTGACCAGCTTTTAAGCACATCCAAACACCCTCTAAATCAAACTACGTAATATTTAACTAAATAATAAAAATTCTTGTAATAAAACTATACTTTTATATATCAAATTAAAAAAAGACAAGAGCTATTTTACAAATAAAAGTAAGCATTAAACCTAAGGAAAAAAAAAGAGTCGAGAGAGTTTGTAGTGTGTAACTTAGACAGGGATTCAAATCTCTAAGCAACACATCACTTTGAACACCATAAATCACCGTACTGCCTCACTAACTATGTTATGGGTATTCAAAATATATATATATCAATACCAATATAAAATAATATTCGATCTATATTACACAATATTTCAGCGAAGAGTTCACTTAACCACCCTTGGGATATCGTGACTACGCC
This sequence comes from Nicotiana glauca, assembly GCA_026770625.1. Lineage (NCBI taxonomy): Eukaryota > Viridiplantae > Streptophyta > Magnoliopsida > Solanales > Solanaceae > Nicotiana > Nicotiana glauca. Next base: position 98,352 of record MU695336.1, on the reverse strand, counting down.
ACTGTTTCTAGGTTAGAACGAAAAGCTGATATAATAATTCGCACTCGATATTTGCACTAAATCAATAAATATATAAATAATTATATTTATACATAAACTTGTATAGCTTAATTATACTCCTAGTTAATTAATACTATACATTTTCATCTCATTTTAACTATGATAATCTTTAACTCCATAGTACTTATTTAATGTAAATACCGGAAGTATATAAAAATTTGAAATGTTTTTCCTCCGTAATAATTAGTTATGAAAATTACTAACTAGTGATATCAAGGTTTGTATGTTAATCTGGTCATTGGATTGTTTTGGTGAAAACAAATTCATTAGGTAATAATTGGATAATACTCAAATTATTCATATCTATGTCTAAATTATTTGGATATAATGCCAGTCGCAGCTGTACAAGCAGGTATACTGTTAAGAATTGATTAAGTTTTGGGCTCGTCTATGTTCCACCTTCCACCCATGTTTTATTGCAATTTCAGAAAGTTTAAAACACTTTCCAAATTTGGCATGGAAAAGAAAGTATTCCCTGTGTTTCAATTTAGATGACACACTTTCTGTATGGGTCAAAATCTGACCACAAATAGATTACCGATAAAAGAACTAGTAAGGGGTTGACGAATGGACGTGCCCGTAAGGCGTAATGGCGACGAGTGTCCCGGCCACCGCCGAGATCGAGCCATCGAAGGATTTACATCACATAATATATGCAGCCATACTTGAGCGAGTAAAGAGGAGTANTATATATATATATATATATATATATATATATATATATATATATATATATATGACAGAAGAAAGCAAAAAAGGAGGGAGGGGGGCTCTCCTTGTAGAGAAAAGGAATTGAAGAACTGGAGGAGACTTTCAACAACAAAGCAGAAGTCTAGATTTTGGTTACAAGCTGTTGTAATCGTTACTATCGAATCAATAAGGATAGATCTCTTATTTATCAGCGAGATTCCTTCTTTTTCCTCTTCGCTCTTTCAGATACAAAATAATTTGGTATCAAAGATGTAAGCTTACCACCTACATCTGATGTTTTATTTTTTATCATCCTAAGAAATGTTATATTAGCTTGGCCTTGTGTGATTCTCATGCTCAATATGCTTAGATCTAAAATTAATTATGTTTGGCTAGGATTTATCCTCTATTTTCTTCATTAATTAGTTTAACTAAAGAGTTCAACATTTTTTGGTCAAACAATTTGGCGCCGTTTGTAGGAATTTCTTAACCAATTTTTTTTTGTTCCCTTTAGATCTAGAACTAGCCAAGTATTACTTTCGGGTTGTCAAAACCTCACCATCTCGGTATAAAACCAACTCGAAAAGAATGGTAGATAAGCTTTTGAGGTAACCGTACCAATCTAGGTCAAATCTCTACATAAAATAAAGATTGTGACCGATGTTTATGCAGAATCCACGCCTTACCTATAGTGATGGGTTAGGCACGTCATATTCATGTTCAAGGTAGAATCACGGTCACTATACGCTTGGCATAACCGCAATCTCATTTGACGTGTTCACCTTGTATATCGGCCTGTACTTCTACCTCTTAGGGAGGGACGATAGTCCGCTGTGTGATCCTTTGAAATAGCGGGCATACCCTGCCTTATTTTCGTACCCACACGTACCGGACGATTTATGAACAAAGTATGACATGTTTCCCTTATTTTTTGTGCATATCGAACAAGGTCGGATTGGGACTCGGCATCGGTATCCCAACAAGATAGGTAAGCCCAACTCATGAGAAACCTAGACATGATTAATGGCGAAGCCAAACATGGCTGCCAAATCTGAAACCACCATTCGAGTACGAGGCAAAGCGAGCAACCCTACATCGCCTCTCCTCCTTTCACCGACTTGCCAGGCCAAGGTAACAGACAATTTCGTTTGGGTTTATCTTATCACACTCTCTTGTTGGTTCAAAACAGGAACACGAGCACTCCTATAGGTACGCGAACAAGGAACGAACACCGCCAAAATACCCCAAGAAAAGGTTCCTTACCATGTTGTCTCGCGAGTAACGACCGAGCCAAACCCTCTGAGCCATACCATATTACAAATAACAGAAATGGCTCGACACCTGTCGATATTGAAAAACAATCTCCAATGAAAGCAGAGTTAAGCAAACTAGGACTCACCCATGAAACACACGGCTTTCTCCAATGAGATTAAAGTTAAGCAAACTGGGACTCACCCATAAAATACATGGCATTCTCCAAAAAAAAAGGAAAGTTCGACCTCGTTCGAATTTACAACGGGTTACAGTTTCGGCTCACTCGAACTAACACCTCTGCGGCCATCAGCCATCGCCAAATGAAAGTAAAGTTCGACCTCATTCGGATTTACAATGGGTTATAGTTTTGACCTCGCTCGAACTAACACTCATGCGGCTATCGACCATCGCCAAAAGGAAAGTTTGACCCCGTTCGGATTTACAGCGGGTCATAGTTTCGATCTCTCTCGAACTAACACCCCTCGGCCATCGGCCATCGCTAAAAGGAAAGTTCGACCTCGTTCGGATTTAAAACGGGTCACAATTTCGACTTCGCTCAAACTGACACCCCTACGGCCATCGGCCATCGCCAAATGAAAGGAAAGTTTGACCTCATTCGAATTTACGATGGATTATAATTCGATCTTGCTCAAATTTTAACACCTTTACAGCCCTCGACCGTCGTCGAACTTGCCACGAAAATTTAACTTCAAACCAAGTTGGCAACTCTAAATTTAAGCTCGCTCGAATGTACGAGCCAGACTGACTTCGAACAAGTTGACAAGTCTGTATTCGACCTCGTTTGAATATATAAATCTAGATTGATTCTGCACAAGTTAACAAATCAGAAGTCAACCTCGGCTGAACCTGCATGTCTGAAGCGATTTCATTCGTACCCACACAACGAGATCCAATCTCGCTCAAATCTAGAAAAATAGATCCACCCTCAATCAGATTCCCAATTAAGATATCAGGGACTCATCACGAAGAAACCCGAAGATCTCCCCAAGAAAGAAAGTACCAAGAGAATGGTCAAAAGATTCACGAACGAAGGCAAAGCAACTACTTTATTCAGATGTACACCCGCAATAGCAGCGTCTTACAATAGGCGAGAACAGGCCCATAAGAAAAATATATAAATAAACAACATAAAAAAAAATATAAAACTAAGTCAGAAGTTGCAACAAAGCCTCATTTGGTATCATCTCCACCGCCGCTCTCTCCAACATCCTCATCATCATCGGAAGTGAGCCCATCCTCGACATCAACGCCCTTACCAGCCTCCGGCGTTACAGGGTCATAACTGCATGCAGTGCGAGCCTCGCGTGCCTTAGCCCGAGCATCTTCAAATGTGGCCTCTGTGACACTCCCGGCCTCCTATAAACCCTTGTATATATCACGGTGGGCATTGGCATGGACCCATAGCTCATACAGACGGCGAGGAATAGTGGCTGAATCAGACTCTTGAGGGGGAGCTTGAGCCAATAACTGCGCCTTCTTAGCTTCAAGAGCCGCAACTCGATCTCCCAAGATTGAAGTATCTCGATCAAGTTCGCCAATTCGCTCCTCAAGACACACCTCCCTTAGCGTGTCCGTCGCTCTCTCATACTCCGATGCGGATCTGAGGACACGGATAGTATCTTCTAGAGACTTCACCTTCGCCAAAGCCGACACTCGATTGTTCTTGGCTCTCTCCATCTCGGTCACTTTCTTTTCTAGCTCGGCCACCTTCTCCGTCCATTTCGCACTCAGAGCATCGACCTTTGTAGCATTTTTCTCAAACTCAACTTGTAGAGATAATACCTTCGCCTGAAGGTCCTCGCACTCCGCGATAACCCCTTTTCCCACCTCAAGATATTCATCCTTGACATGAAGTTGCTCATCAAGCTCATTGCATCTGCGAATAGACCGCATAAGTTCCTCATCTATTCTCTCCAACTCCTCCCTGGTGGATTGGGAGCCCACACCCGCTCTGAGCTGCTCATGCATCTTCTGGCATCTGTTGCAATATCGCTGATACTTCTCGTCCATTTTCAAAAAGATCTCGGTCCGCGTCTCGGCCCTACGAGCACTCTCAACCTCTAGTATGTAAGTCTAAAAAAAAGCAAGAAAGAGTTAGTGCAAAATCAAAAATGTTACAAAACTAAGAAAATAAAGGGGAACTCACCCTTAGGCCCATCGCGGCCACACCACGTGATAACTCAGAGTCATTGACATCCTGAAGAGCTCCGCTTTCAGCGGCGGAACACAGAAGATCGAACTGCGGCATCAGATCCATTGTGTCTTGCAGTAGATTGAGATCCGATGGAATTTTGAGTATTCGTTAAGGGCCATTCGCTCTTACCATAGTTCGGGTAAAATCCTTCTCGAGTATCCTCATGTCCTCAGGATAAATGTCGGATTCAGACTCATAATCCTCAATCACGACACCCTTCCCCCTCTTATTGGCCGAAGAAGAAGCGCGGTTCTGCTGAGATATCGAAGGGTCGCCCGAAATAGCAATGGCATCCTCGGAGCTCCGCCTTTCCGTCACACTAGCCCGTTGAACGCTCACAACAGGGGTCACCTCCACGGTCAGGTTGGTATCACCGCCAGTTTCGGGCACCGCCGAGGCAAGGTCGCCCCTCGAATATGTTTTAGCTGGAGTAGCCTCCTCCAACACTACCCATCGTCTCTTTGACGGGGTCTCTCCGCTACCAACGGGGGAAGATTCTCCCATTGAACGGACTGCGGGAATCGGAGTCTCCAGATGGGGAGTACCCTCCACGCGCACAGCTTCGGCCGCGGGCGCAGATCGAGCAGTAACTCTTGCTGCAGGCCTGGCAACAGCCCCCAACGCAGGCGGGGAAGGGGCGCAGGTTGACAAAATGCAAGCGGAGGAGCCCTCGTCCTTCGCACTCTCTGAACTATCAACAAGGAGGGATTAGATCATATAACGACAAGGTTAAACTACGAAGCAAAGAATAAAGCGAAACTACAATAGGCTGACTCACCGGCAAGAGGCTTGTGCCTAAATTTCTTATGGAAGGACGCCCACTCACGAATCCCCACCGTGTGGGGGAGAGTTGCGCTCACCCACTCGTGGATATCGGCAACTAGCGAGGTAGGTAGTCTCTCGACTGCAAAAGCAAAAATAAGTCCTCGGCAGTTTCTCCTAAAGGGAGACGATCAACGACCGTCTTACAAAAAATCACAAAGTAAACAAAGGAAGACTCACTAGCAAAATTCTACGTCTCTAGAAACCCTACCGGGTTTGCCACGAGGTGCTCTGTCCGCACGTAGAAGTAGCTTTTCCAAAACAACGGTTGGCCTTATCATCCATCTTCACCACTGAACTCTTGGTTCCTCGATGGCGCATATGAATCATCGTACCCCGAAGAAATTGGGGGCAAAGATGTGAAGCATATGCCCCAGGGAAATTCCTCAGCTAGCCAGCTCCGTGTATGGGTGTGCATTCGAATCGGTTTATCGATAAATCGAATCGATTATTTATTATCGATTTATCGATTTTGATTTCGATTTCGATTTCTAAATTTTCCTTATCGAGTTATCGATTTTGATTTTATCCTCTTCGGTTATCGATTTATCGATAAACCAATAAGATATACTAAAAAGACAAAAAAAAAATTACCCCTATTCTATAATACCCTTTCCTTTACCCTAAGTCCCTAACCCTATTATTTCATCTACCACGTTTGAGGAATGATCATATTTAAAGCTCAAAGGGAATGGAGTTAAAATTAATGAAAAATAAAACTAGCCGTGATGATGCATTTTTTTTATACCTTTGGAGTGTTGGTGGCATACATTGATCCCTTACTTTAGTTTCGTTGCATGTGCTTGTTGACACAATTTTTATGTTATAAATGGTGTTCGTCTTATTTTAGCTTCTTTTTGTACACATTAGTTAGGCGTGTTTATAGAAATATACTTTCCATGGAATCCCGTAAATTTAATTATTGGTGTAATTGATAACCGAATCGATAATCCTCAAAAATCGATAAATCGAAATCGAAAAAATTGAAACCTTATTGAAACGTAACGATAAGCATATGTATAAATTGATAATCGATAAGTAATTATCGATAAGGGTCAAAATCGAATCGATAAATCGAATGCACACCCCTAGATCCGCCTCCGCGTACTTTATAAGCATAAGAAAGAGTTTTGTGTGGGGAGAAAGTTGAGCCCGGTACATTTCATAGAAGCGGCAGAAGTCTACTACCAGGGAAGGAAAGGGAAGCATGTACCGGACAACAAAGGGTGCATAAAACGCAGTATCTCGGGCGGTGCAGATGCATAATATTCTTCCCCGCCGGCACCATATCGATATGAGTAGGGATTACCCACTTATCCTTGAGCGCCTTTATCGCCGCCTCATCCATAGTGGAAGAAACGAGCTCCAGTTTATCCCGAGCAGGGTTGTTAAAATCGGTCCTCGTCTTCCCCGGATGAGGAACTACCTCATCCATCGTCGGAAATCCTTCATCTTCCACCACCTCTGATCTCTCTTCGAATAGGGATGCATCACTTTCCGGCACGGGAGTGCCGACAGCTCTATTAGATTGAGACGGAGGACTAGCCATTTGTCTTTTTTGATCGAAATAAATGAGAACGGTGAAGGAAAAAAGGCAATGGTCACAACGAATTCTCGCGAAAGCAGAAGTATGAAAGATTAGAGGTGGAGGAAGTCTACACAATTTCTTTCTTAGACAAATTGAAAATCGCAATAGTCTAATGAGAGTCTCCCCCTATTTATAGAAATATAAATGTCCTGATCGAAAAAACCCTAGAGCCGCCAATCAGGAAACGTAAAGGGCACAGAAAACGATACATCGCCTGGGAAACGTGCGCCATAATAACACATAATAAGCACTCATGATATCATGAATTTATGTGATGACCCAACTCTGAATTGATATAATGGTCCAAAAAGATTCTTGAAGCGTCACGTCGCCACCTTGCCATAAGGACCTCGACCCTTGCATAATGATCTGATTTCTCCTAACTTTTGAATCAACAGAATCCGCACATTGAGCTCGCCAAAAGGCGACCCCAACATGCGGAGGGACTAACTGTATCGGTCAAAATCTGACCACAAGTGGATTACCGTTAAAAAGAATGGTAAGGGGTCGACCAAGCCATGGACGTGCCCGTAAGGCGTAATAGCGATGAATGTCTCGGCCACTACCGAGATCGAGCCATCGAAAGATTTGCATCACAGAATATATGCAGTCATGCTTGAGTGAGTAAAGATGAGTATAATCGAGAAAGGGGTATGCTGGTTAATGACCGTTGGACAAAGTGTGTGTGTGTGTATATATATATATATATATATATATATATATATATATATATATATATATATATAT
>MU695336.1:37461-78100 GCA_026770625.1 Nicotiana glauca | reverse complement strand
CAAAATTGATTTGATTTCCTTCCGTTTTTAACTTCTTCAACGTCCCATATATTGCGCAGATACGTTACATAATTTGCGCTAAATACAGTTGAATACATGTAAATACATATCCAGTTTAACTGGAATTCCTGTTTGTGCGCCGTTATTTTCTGTTGTATTCTTAAATACAATACATTAAATTCATTATATACATTGTAGAAAACAGTAAAAGATATCTATATGACATAGTATAGGAAAGGGTTTCTATTTATTGCTAATTAGGACTAAAAGATGGTGCTTTGTGAAAAATTCTCCTCTTTTTGTGCGCCGTTATTTTCTGTTGTATTCTTAAATACAATACATTAAATACATTGTATCTTTAAGTTTGTTAACTAAAATTAGGGAAATCAAAATTGATTTGATTTCCTTCCGTTTTTAACTTCTTCAACGTCCCATATATTGCGCAGATACTTACATAATTTGCGCTAAATACAGTTGAATACATGTAAATACATATCCAGTTTAACTGGAATTCCTGTTTGTGCGCCGTTATTTTATGTTGTATTCTTAAATACAATACATTAAATACATTATATACATTGTAGAAAACAGTAAAAGATATCTATATAACGTAATATAGGAAAGGGTTTCTATTTATTGCTAATTAGGACTAAAAGATGGTGCTTTGCGAAAAATTCTCTTGAAATTATAGATGAGAAAAGGAAAGAAATCTGAGCATCATCCAGTCCAAAGGATTAGGGTGCCTTTCACCAAATAAAAGACAATACGGAGTATTATAGTTAGCTTAGTAATTTTCATATTATACGTGTAATACTTAGCATAATTATCACGGGATTTACAGAAAGTTTTTTAAAGGAGAAGTATAACAAATTTTAAACTATCAAGTTACATAAAAATTTAACTAAAGTTACCTGTGTATAATAACAATTAAGTTAATAATCTAAGAAAAGAAATAAGTAACGCCGCACTAAAATGTATAAATTTTTTCATTTATATAAAAATTAAATCCATTATCTTATCAATATTCATGTACCATTTAGCCTCAAACATGTGTTATCAACTTAGTGCATGTATCTTTTGACTCCTAGAATACAGGTTAATGTTCTATTGTCTGAAAGGAAAGAGTCATAAGGCATGAAAGCTACATAGCTAATCGTTACCTTCCTCGTGATGAGAATGATGTAATCTAATATTTCACGTGTACGTGTACGTGTACGTGTGGTATTACCTAACGCGTAGGGTTGGAGTTACTTGATTTTCGATCAGAAATTCATGTATATGGATATGGTCTTAGACAGTTGTCTCCATTCTAATTAAGTCTCAAACTCTGTATCTATCCAATCTGACAAAGAACTTTTCAATTTCCACCAACCTCCTGATTCACTTCCCTTCCTTCCTAAGACTCTGAATAACGAACAAACTTCCCAACCCCGCGTCCCCACCACAAAAGGAAAAGAATAGACAAAGAAAGAAAGAAACTCTTGGGAGTTGCGGTTGGGTGCCAAACTCACCAAATCTATATTTATAGGCAACCATTTCAGTGATTATTATGTGAGGAAGAGTGAGAGGTGCCTATTTTGGTGAGTTCATATGGAGAAGAAGAACAAAATGGCAAAGAAAGAAGACGGATTCTTGGAGCAAAACCAAGAGGTTGACTATTATCATGTTATGCACAGCCAAGTGAAGAAGATTAAGGAGGAAGAGTCTGAGAGAAACGTAATTGACTGGCCAGTTCTAGCAAGGGAGGTCATAACCAGGCAACACTCTAGATCACGCCTTGGACTAATCTCCGGCCAACCGATCTCCGTAGGCGACTCTTAGAAGTAATGACTCAAACATGGTGTTTTTCATTTTCTAGAGACCGACATAGACTTAGGTTCTATCATCTCTTCCTCTCCCTTTTGAGAGGGCTTTAGGTTTGTTTCTATGTAAATATGACTTTAGTAAAGAATATTAGATGGTTATTCTCCTTTTAGAAGAGTTTATGTGAGCTTTCCTCTTTATTTCAATTGCTTCAATGTTTAATCCGTTTCTTCTTCTCGTGTTTTCTCTAATTTTGATAGATGGCTGGATCAGTATTAAAGCAAATGGAATGAAAATTTGAACTGGCAATTTTAGGATCTCGCTGAAAGCAGAGAATGATATATATTTCTACTACTGCATATTTGTTCTCTTTGTGTTCCGATGTAACTAGTTTTTAGGCCTCAAATAGAAAAAATGCACGTTATAGTTTATACTGAAGCTCCTAACTTCGGAACCCCACTCTGGCTTTCTATCTGAGAGCATGATGAAAATAATTTATATTGTGCTATTCCATAAAAGTAATGGAATTAAGGTTGATATTTACAAATCTCTAAGAGAGCTTGGTCCTTGGATCATATAAGATCAAATAAGGCGATTAAAAGAGAGCTTCGGCCTTGGATCATATAAGATCAAATAAGGTGATTAAAGTAATAGATGGAGAGAAATATTAAGAAGACAGTCAGCTTGCTATGAACAACTTATGGAGCAGGCTCACAGCAGATATAGCAAAAAGGAACTATAGATTGGAGAGCAAAATAACAAAATGAGCATAGAAATTCAATAGATATGTGCACCAAAAGGTCACTGTTTCCAATTTGCTATACTTTTTGTAGACTTTTCAGTCAGAAAACTATAGAAGTTTGTCATAGGGGAAGTACTAAGCAGCTTTACATCAGTTAGCATCAAAATGTATGGTCATTCTTCAAATGTATTCGTTTTCTCCTCTTGTCGATCATGTAAGGCTCTGTTATTGTTCTTTTAGTAAGAACAGAAGTACCAATCTAGGTGACAAAACCACTTTTAGTAAGAACAGAAGTACCAATTTAGGTGACAAAACCACTAGAAATGTAAAAAAATGTCAATTACCCAGCATAACGTGAACGGCTTACCTATGAGAAGCTTTAGCATAGTGCAGATAGCTCAGGATTCACCCTGGACATTCCGAAGTAGATATTTAGCGTTTCCCAAAAGAGCATCAGCCTCCTCATTTGAAGTATCAAGCAAGCGCAGTTCCTTAATCTCTTCTTGCCACTTCTCCATTTGTTCCTTGTGTACTCTGCAAATAAATATGCTTCAGCATTTGTAACCAACCTTGTCCTAATTAGTTAATTTTCTACTTCCACACTTACAAGATAATCCGCTCTTCAAACTCATTACTCAGTTCCTTCAGCATGGACTTCCCTGATTCCAGCAGTTCAGAGACCTTCTCAGGGTGATAACAAGAATTGTGTCACCCACTATAAACATTCACAGCTATATCAAAAAGTATGATCCAAACTTTGTTATTAACGACATTTAAGTCCAGCATTTGCTTCATTAGGCTGGGGTTTCAAACTCAAATACCAAATGCTGTTATTAACGACATTTAAGCCCATCATTTGCTTCATTAGGCTGGGGTTTCAACCGTCTCTTCTTTCTATGCTATGTCACTGTCCTAGTTATTTGCCTAGGTATGAGCAATTAAGAATTTAAATCATACCAGGTTAGTGAAACGGTTGATCTTTTCCAGAATATTAGCAATCTCCAGCTCCATCTGTTCAGATGCCAGTGTGGCAGCAGCAGTTTCTTCTTCGGTAGCCTTTGCAATTTCAATATCAGTCTGTGTGGGTTCATTATCCTCCACCTAACAGCAAAGTTAACTGCTATCAAGAAAAATATGATGTTAAGATGCATTAAAAGATAGGGGACATACAGAAGGTTTCAGGCGCTTATTTGTGACATCAGCAACTTCTAGTTCCATTGTGGATCTGTACTAGCAAAAAGTGGATAATAAGAGACTGCCAAAACAAGAAATGAACATGACAGGAAAGTGACACCATATTAGCGACAATTCCCACATAAGTACTTGTAACTGAAATACACAAGTAATGTTCTATCAAATGTCAGATATACTTTTAAAATGTTATGCAAAATGTATAATGTGTCTATCAAACTAACCAAGACGGACATATCAAAATCTGGTTATACATGGTCAATGCGAGATTTAAACTAGTCTCAAAACCAAATAAATCAGTACTAAATTAACAGAAAACACAAGCACTTCTAATCAAAACAAGCACGGATCAGTCTGAAAGTACTAGTCAGAACAAGCAACGAACGAATGAAATGATGAGCAAAATCATCCCAAACTTTAGTTAAAGCTTGCAGTGCTGACCACATAAGCAGCAGAATACTCATAACGCTTAATTAGAATCACACAAATTGAAAAGAACAGTACATTCCTTGGTTGAGTAATTGATTTATGTCAAGCTGTTGCGGAAACCAAATGTATATAGTGTGAATGAGTCACAACTACTATACCAAAAATTATGGCAGCCACCAAATAATAAATAAGACAATAAAGCAATAATAAAAGGAACACCAGAATTTACGAGGTTCGGCTAATTTTGCCTACTCCTCGGACACAACCAATATTTTATTCCACTCCAAAATACAAGTGAAATAATACTAAAGAGAGAAGATACAAATGCCTTAAGAAGATAAGAAGGTAAATGAGAGGTGTGTTTAAATCCTAAACATTAGGCCTTTTTTTATAGGGAAAAATTCCCAAACCAAAGGTTAACCCACCGATGTGGGACTAACCATTTTGCCAAAAAGTCAACACAAGCTACTAGATAGCACGCACGTGAATCACACTTATAAGCCATATAAGATGTCTCTCATCATCATCATTAATATAGTAGCTATGATGTTGGTGTTTGTGAAATACCTTAATCAGACAATTAATTCAATGATTTACCAATTTTATCCATAATTCTTCAATGGACAAAACAAATGTGGAAATTATTAAGATATGGGGCTCGAATGCAATAAATTAGCAAATTGATACTCCTAGAACTTATAATGATGTGGATTCTTATTCAAATTTGCTGATACTGAATTACTTATCTGATTTAAGCAATTAGAACAAGTTTATGACACGTACTTGATTTAACCAACTTCGGTTCAAAAGAAAAGGTCGATTAGGAAACTTACAACTCGAAACTTGTGGCAATATTGTAAAGACAAGTGTCTTAGCCTTCTAGAAGGCTATGCCAAGTGGCAAACTTGATTAGCCACTTTCTTGCCATGCACTACAAATTTACATGCAATTTTAAGTATAAATAGCCATCATTTTGCTGCACAATAATCATCCCATAAGAAGTGCTTTTCTACTTAGCCTTCTTGTCTTTCTCTCTTAGCTTCTCTTATTTCTAATTTTTCTTATAAATTTTCTTTGTCCTATTCTCTTTTTCAATCTTGTTGGATTATTGTAATATAAATATTTTGCTGATTCTTGTATCTTCTAAATAAAATAGAGGTAAGCTTGTTTAATCCTCGAAAAATATTTAATACTGCTGAAATAGTTTCTTAGGACAATCTTCAGCACGACTCAAGCTAATTCGTGTATCTGCTTACAAAGAATATTATTGCAGTATTATTATTGTTATTGAAACAGTGTTACTGTTGCTCTCAATTGCTACAAAACTAACCAAGACAGACATATCAAAATATGGTTATGTATGGCCAATGCAAGATTTAAACCAGTCCCGAAACCAAACAAATCAGTACTATTTTAATAGAAAACACAAGCACTTCTAATCAGAACAAGCATGGATCAATGTGAAAGTACTAGTCAGAACAAGCAACGGATGAAATGATAAACAAATCATAGTAAACTTTAGTTATGCAGTGTCGACCATCAAAACAGCAGAATACTCATGGCGCATAATTAGAATTAGAATCACACAAATGAAAAAAACAGTACATTCCTAATTGATATAGGTCAAGCTTATAATACGTGAATCACTTATACTCTATATATCATGCCTCTCATCATCATTAATATAGTATCTATGCTGTCCGATGGTTGTGAAATTGCTTAATCAGACAATTAAATTCAGCGATTTACCAATTTTCATCCGTAATTCTTCGTCAATAGATCTCAAAAAAATGCGGTCTATCAGTGGAATTTTTTAGATACGAGACCCGAATGACGAATGCAATCATCAAAAATCAACTCATAGAACTTATAAGAATGTGGATTCTTATTAAAATTTGCTGATACTGAATTACTTATCTGATTTAAGCAATTAGAACAAGTTTAGGAGACGTACTTGATTTAACCAACTTCCGTTCAGAAGAAGAAGTCGTTTCGGAAACTTACAACGCGATTCTGCCAGAGAAATAGATCACCGATCAGTGATCACCGCCGCAGAAGAAAAATGGAGAGGAGCAAGTTGGGAGCCGAGCCGAGGGAAAGTGTTTTTCAACTGAGAAGCTCGCGCGGAATTTGAAATTAGGGGCTGTAATCAGTCAGGATATTTAGACAAAATATCACGGTATAGCCGGTGGTCAATCAAAAATAGTAGTGTTTACCAATTTATTGAAAAATAGTCGCTATTTTGTTGTAACAGGGACCGGTCCCGTATAATATACGTGAGTTCTGGTGCATTTGTGTACGAAATCCAGCATATTATGTTGGACCGGTATATTTTGCTAACTCCTGTATAATATACGGAGACTAGAGCACCAGTGCTCCAAACTCCAGTATATTATACTGGACATTTATACTTGCTGGAACTCCCGTAAAATATGCGGGAGTTCCAACATAGTTATCCTGCAACTCCCGTAAAATATGCGGGAGTTCAAGCATACTTATGCTGGAACTCCCGTAAAATTTGCGGGCGTATTTTCCGAATTTTGAACAATATTTTCGCTCAGATTTATCTTTACATAAAAAGTGGCTAAATTTCGATAACTTTTGAAACTTGACTATTTTTTAACGACTAGTGGTAAATCTGGCTATTTTTAAATTTCTCGCGGATATTGATGTGATTGTCAAGGCAAACGGGCTAGAAGATATTGTGGGCTAGCAGGTTTTAAATCACATGGCCCAATGCTTGATTCGAAAAAATAATTTCGCTATGAGATTTTTACATTCGTATGCCACATAAGAAACCTTATTATCCTTAATATTTAATGTTCGACTTAATTACACTTAGTATATCAAATTACTAATTCTATACCATAATTATTAAGAGTATAATTAATTGTACATTTTTTACTCCTTAATTAAAGGAATCGGCACGTTTCTACCTCCTAACCCCTCAGTCTCACCCACGTTTTACCCATTCCCACGTTCTTTTTACCATTTTCCATCTTCTGAAATCAAATTCTCCCTCTAAATTCACAGAAAATCAAAGAAACCCTTCAACAAAGTTGGTTTTCCATTTTACTCCAGTTGAAGTTCATCAATGAAGAACAACAAAGTTCATCAAAATTGAAGTCAAATCTTCAAAGTTCATACACACATTTACCTTCAGCTTCAAATTTTCTCAATGAAGAAGAACAAACCTTCAAAGAGACAAGAGCATCAATTCCACCATTGACAGTCATTAAAAAGCTTTGAAGCTTTGAATTCAAATTTAGGTTTTCAAAAATCAATATTTGTTTTGATTGGGTGTTGTTGAAAATAATTGACAATATGTTTTGGCGTTTATATCTCAATTTTGAGGGGTTTTGGTAAATATTAGACTTGGTTTGACTGAAATTCAAATTGAAACTCGAAGAAGAAGAAGACGATATATTGCATAAATTATAGATAAATTGTAGAGCAATTGTAGACAAATTGTAGACTGGCTTTTGCAGAAGATTTTGTAGAAGTTTTAATCGTTTTGGATTTGTGAAAAAAGAAAATAATGCATCTACAATCAGAATACAAATAATGTACAATTTATCTACATAATATCGACAAACTGGATACATAGAATTTTAATATCCCAATTCTCATTTCAATTGTAGCATCATTGGCATTTTCGACATAATTGCATTTTTTGCAAAAGATTTGTAGAAGTTTTAGTCGTTTTTATTTTGTGAAATCAGGAAAAAAAAACATCTACAATTAGAATATAAATAATCTATAATTTATCTATAAACTATCTGCAAACTGGGTACATTGAATTTTTATATCCCAATTCTCATCCAATTGTAGCATAATTGTAATTTTTGATATAATTATATTTTTTCAGAAGATTTGTAGAATTTTTAGCCATTTTTTATTTGTGAAAACAAAAAATAAAGTATCTACAATTAGAATACAAATAATCTACAATTTATCTACAATTTCTACAATATGTCTTTTTCTTCTTCTTCGAGTTTCAATCTAAATTTCAGTCAAAACCAAGTCTAATCTTCACCAAAACCTCTCAAAATTGAGATATAAACTCCAAACCGTATTTTCGATTATTTTCAACAACACCCAATACAAACAAATAATGATTTTTGAAAATCCAAATTTGAATTCAAAGTTTTCGAGCTTTTTAATGGCTATTAATAGTGGAAAGTATCTGAAAGAATATTTACTTTCATAATTGTAGCGCGCCTGAATAGTAATATTTGGAAGAATATGATTTGATCTTAATTACACCAAATTTTTTTAGAATATTCTGTTCCTCAATTTTAGCTCGACAAATTAGGAAGATTCAGCTACTATTAATTAGTATTTAATGATTGGTATAATAACTGTAGAAAAAATATGGACAGGACGGATAAATTAGAAACTATGCACATTTTTGATAATAAGGTTTCATATATAGTATAGGAAAGAAAAAAATCTCTTTTGCTGTAAACTCCAAATTTATTAGAAAAAATGGGCTTATATTAGGTTTGGCAAAGATAGCTCCAAACAATTGACATTATATGGCCAAATCCAAAAAAAACACTCTCTTATGTATTCTCTCTCAAACAATTGGCCCCAAACTGTCTGCTCCCCCTTCGCCGCTCACTTCTCTTCGTGTTCTCTACTCCCCTCCCCCTTTCTCTCTTTGTATTTGTTCTTCTATCTCTTCTTTTTCACCCTCATAGTTTAGCAAAAATCTTTGCAAATTATGCAAAAAAAAAAATCAGTGGGATGAATCTGTAAGGTTGATCTCACATCATAAAAAATCAGAAACAAAAACCAAAAAAGAAAAAATATATTTCAACTTTATTTTATTCTTTTTTTTTTTTTGGTTCGATAGAGCGAATGGGTGTGATTGAAATTGATTGAAAATACCAAAACGAGGCTATATACAAAATCGAGCAAGATTAGAAGTGATAGACTAGTTTCAGGTAAAACATCAGACCTAAAAATCCAACTGCGACATGTATATATCACGTTGTATATTGTGTACATCACTATATATCACACACAAGTTTTAAGGATGTCTGTATATATCATTTTGTATATCGTATATACAACATATTTTTTTATGGAAGTCTGTATATATCACCTTATATATTGTACATATAACACAAATTTTCATGGATATACACATATAAACATGATATATATGAGATATTACTGATATACATAGAGATATACACGTGATACAATAGGGGATACACATGTGTAGTTGTCTTGAACTTGAGTTTTCAATCTGAAATGTGTTATACAAAGAAGAAAAATAAAATTTTAATATAATTTTTGATATACGCATTATTATTGTTATTACGTTATACATTGTGATATACAAATTATATAATTATTATTGTGTTATATATATATATGAAAAAACTAGATTGCGAGTTTTTTCAGATACAACTAAAGGAAATGGAACCAAATTTCTAGGTTGATGGTTGTTATGACAGAGGGAGTGAGAGGGTTTTAAATGTTTTTTATTTTTTTAAGAAAAATAATTTTGATGCGGCTTATTTTTAAGATGGTGGTTGAACCACTAGAAGAGAGAGAACAATTTTAGGCTACCATATGCCAAATCCTAAAACATTAGCTTTTTTATGCCAATTGTTGGACCTAGTTGTCATGTCATGCCAAACCCTCAATAAATTACTAAATCCACAGTAGAAAATATTACACCAATTATTTTGAGTCTACCATGGAAACTAAATTAACACGGCATAATAAGTATATTTTAAAAATAAAATAACAATATTTAATTCTATTTATTGACACATGATCACGCCCAACTATGCCTTATAAAAAGGACTAAGCGGTCGTTGCAAATATAATCCGATTTACAAGTCCGGAGTCGAATCCCACAGAGAACTAAGGCTTAGATATAGTTGTTCAATATCGTAAGAAACACAAGTCAAATTTCTAATTATAAAGATAATAATATTTATTTTTATCTAATTAACTAACAAATCTAGAAAGCCATACAATTATCAATTAACAAGGATAAGGATTAGAGTCAAGATTAAGGATATAGAGTTATGATTTTCTCAATTGTCGGAATCATTCCCGCTACGTTTTCTATAAATTTGCCTAAATATTCTCTACCGATCATGAACGCTCTGATGCCGTAAATCTCTCCCGAGTAATTATCACAATTTACTAGATGCACTCTCCCGAGTTATGCTAGCTGACTTTTGTTTATCGCAGCTCACTTTAGATTTCACCAAAGGCTTCGTTATCCCTAATCTCGCCTTTAAAACCGCAATTATAGATCCCCCTTATACTTTGGGAGTGATGTTGTTCAACAACTACCTAAATACGCACTCTCTCTCCGAGTTATGCACACTAAATATGCACATCTAATTGAGGATCCTGTCAATTAACTACAACAAACACGTAGTTGAACAAATAGAGAAAATACTACGGCTCAATTATATAAAAAATAACAATAATTTACCCTACAAAAAGTTCCATCAAAACCCTAGATAACAAATTAGTTATTCATAATATCATATAAAACTACAATACTAAAAGTCATAACCAACAATAAAAAATAGGAAGAGAAAGGAAAAACTCGTAGAAGAATTCCCCGCCTTGCTCCTATCGTGTTCTTGCCTCCAAGGGTGTTGTCTAACCCTAAAGTAGTGTCTCTCTCCTTAGGTCGAATTTGTGTATCAAATCTGTCCAACTTTCTCAAAATAGCATTTCTACATGTATTTATACCAAATAGGGTCGGGCCCAGACGAAAAAAACCTTTTCTTGCGCGAACTAGGACTTCGCTCTGTAAAAGTTGAACAATCGCGTCGCAGGCTGCGCCGCACCATGCGGCGCGTTAGTGCATTTTATCAGCAGCCTCAACTTTTTGCATCAGGCATCATTTTACACTGCTGCGCCGCGCCTTGCGGCGCCCCATGTGACGCGACAGTGTAATTTTCTCAAATCGAACTTATTTCGTCCTCTTTTAACATTCGGACTTGGTACACGACCTCCGAACACGATCCCGACTTAATGTATTGAGCTTTTACTCAGACTTCAAAGCTCCAAATTGATCAATTTAGCTTCTAATTAACTTTTGAGCTCAGGATCACCCTCCAAGGCATAAAACACGTACTAAGTGCAATTCACTACCATTTGAAGTCAAACGCACGTAAAAATACAGTCATGGGAATGTAATACTACGGCTAAAACACAGGTTTCTAGCCTAACATCAACACCCCACGCTTAGACAGTTTCTCGTCCTCGAACAATCAAATTACACTTTATATAGACACGGCCTTTTTAACAACTCTCATAACTCATTATACCAAGAATATTTAAAATAGATTAAGCACAAAAGCGTAACATCTTAACCTCGAGATTTGACTCACAAGTACCACGCATTATCACTCGCCCACTTACTCTAACATAGAGGTCAATGACATTACCTTTCCTTCATGAATCAAGTGTCATCACACAACCAACGAGAGTAGTCCCACACAATAAAATTTAAGAACACTTAGGAACTCAAGATAGAAAGAATTCACTCACTCTCATAAATAACATTCATATGCCACAAAAGATGCACCATAGGCTTGCCCGTAGTGTACTACTCTACTAATTGAGCTTATTCAGTCTAGGATCAAGTAGGACTTTATTTGGTTGTAATGTAGGCTGCGGGATGGGTAGGATACATTTAGATATAAGAGTGACTACACCTCCCTAAGCACTTTAATACATATACTTTAACATTATAACCCAATACTTACATCAAACCAAAACTCCACCTTCACATCAATGTATATTACCCCGTTATTCTTTAAGCACACTTACATCAAGAGCCACCACTTATTGTGACGACCCGACCCGTCGTCTCATGTGTTACTGCTTCGTTTTCCCCATTTTCAGCTTCTTTATGCTTCATTATCTGTATCTTGTGTAATCAGGTTGATTTGCAATAGTTTTGATAAGAAACGAGACACTTAGCCTCTTTTTAAGAAGGCTTAAGTTGGAAAAGTCAATCGGATGTTGACTTATAAGTTAGAGGGCTCAGATGTGAATTTCGATAGTTCGGTTAGCTCCGGGAGGTGATTGTGACTAGGAGTGCGATCGGAATTGATTTTGGAGGTCCGGTGTAGAATTAGGCTTGAATTGGCGAAGTTGGAATTTTGGCGAATTCCGGTTGATAGGTGAGATTTTGATCCAAGTTAGTCCAGGATGCCTTAGATAAGGTGAAAGTGATCCAGGAGAGACTTCGTACAGCTCAGCCGCGTCAGAAGAGTTATGTGGACCGGAAGGTCCGAGATGTATCTTGTATGGTGGGCGAGAAGGTCTTGTTGAAGGTTTCGCCTATGAAGGGCGTCATGCGGTTCGAGAGGAAAGGGCATCGCGGAGTAGTATTTGGCCGGCTAGAGGTGAGTAATAGATGTAAATGCTGCTCCGAGGGTTTGAAACCCCGGACTTTCACATCGTAACGCTATATTGAGGCGTGACACGCATTCCATGTCGAGTGCAGGGTCGTTTACTATTGGGGATTGTGACTTGGTCCATCCCCCGGTGATATTTATATTATACTGGTGACTGATACACATACTTTATTAATGTTATTTGGGCGTGTTGCCACGTTTGGGGCCTTGTGCCGACTTGTAGAATCCTTCGGGGACCGACATTACTGTTTTAGCATATTTTGGCATATCATTTGAACTCGGTCCGTTGTTTTAAATATTGTTTTGCAAACTCAGCCTTATTTCTAAGTTTTGAAAAATCAAATGATACTTTAAATGTTATTTCAGGCTGAGAACTATTATTTTATAAATGCCCAAGGGGCTTATGATGTTTTCTGGACTGATCATGGGTGGCTCGGGCTGCGCGCCGCAACAGTGACTTAAAACAATGGTAACAATGGCACTGTGTGATGTGACTTGAAATATTATGGGTGGCTCGAGCTGCGTGCCGCAGCAGTGACTTGAAACAATGGTAACAATGGAACTATATGATATAAATGGGTCAGGTAACAATGACTGACCAGGATTTGATTGATGCCACGAGATGACTTGATATTGCGCTTGGGCTGTAGGAGCCCCTCCGGAGTCTGTACACACCCCCAGTGAGCGCCATCGACATTAAATAATTATGGGTGGCTCGGGCTGTGCGCCGCAGTGGGTACTGGAATGTACCATCATATGCATTGCATTCATGCATTTGTATTTTTAATTGTTGTTCAGTTGTTCAGTTCCATACATTGTTGTATATTTGGATTATATCTTACTTTGTGTATTTACTGTGTTTTCTTATCTTCGGACTGTATTTATTTTTATTACTCACTGGGTCGGAGTACTCACTTTACTCCCTGCACCTTGTGTGCAGATCCAGGGCATTCACAGGTTGAGTGAGCTTTGACCAGAGTTCCAGAGGCATTCTCCGGGAGTATTCGAGGTAGCTGCATGGCGTTCGCAGCCGAAGATTCTCCCTTCTATCTATATCTTTACATTCTGTATTTTTCAGCTTTTAGACATACTTGTATTAGGATTAAAACTCTGTGTTTAGAGGCTCATGGACGTGACACCGGGTCCATAGTGGGATGTATCCGGTATTTTGTTAAACTTCCGTATTTCTTCAGTATGTTTTGGTATTTAATTTAAATGGCTTATCGATTCTCTGTCCTGTTAAGTGGGTTAAGTGTTGATAAATGGTCGGGCTTGCCTAGTAGTGTGTTAGGCGCCATCACGACCGGGTTTGGGATTTGGGTCGTGACACTTATCAAGAAATTTTTTTTCACAACAATCCAACTATTTTTTTTCAATTTAAGTAGCTCTTACTTTTTCAAAACAGTGCACGTTTCTCCTTATTTCATTAGTTCCACTCAAAAGCAAAACCAACCACCCCACACTTTAACTTTTACATAGTTTATAATAATTCAAGTACTCATGAGAGGTTACAATGGTTCAAATAGATGGTTAATTCAAACAAATGGGTAAGTCTTGTAATGTGGTTGCCAAAGAAACAGGATTACATGCTCAAAGGGATTAACTACAATACATAATAATTAGGCAGGTAAAATATACATATTTGGCTCAACAAAGAAATGTCTATATCACTTCCTAGATTGAATAAAACTATTATTTCGCTTTGCAAATACACGGGGCAAGTTCTAGGCATCAAATGCAATGCACAAAATAACACCCAAACCTCACGCACACATGGCACTTAACTCACTCAGGATTTGATACATCAAGACACTCTAGTCAAAACAGTTAAGAAAATTTAAAATCATACAATTTAAAGTACTCGTACAAGAGTCAAAAATTGAGCCTAAGCGTCACAATCAAAGTACTTACTATTCTCAAGGCATAACAAAGTCAAGAGATATTGTTTCAATTTAAAACACAACACAATGTCTCTTATTCCTTTAAAAAAATCTAACTACACCCGGTTCAAATAAAACACTTGGAAAAGAACCGTAGCCCAAAGAAAAATCAAGGGGGAGTTACTACACTACCTAAAATAAAACAAAAAATCTTTTTTCTATTTTCTTTATACTTACTTCCCTCAAGAAAACTGTCTAGACGATCCGTCATCAGGAAAAGTCCAATCTTTTAAAAAAAATTATTTAATTAAACGAACACAGCTATAGTAGCTTGAAAAGTCACCTATACAATCTCCTCACCCCACACTTAAAATTGTGTATTGTCTCCAATGCACACCCATACATACAAGAGGGTAAAAGAAACTCCCTGGTAGGCCAAAGGCCGAAGCACTAGCAGTTCATGGGGTACTTAGACTTCTCCCAAGCTTGGTCCTTCGTGCGAGTACCTCACACTTAGTTCCAACCATTTGCTTTGTTGTTGCATCCTTCCAATACCTTTGCTTTCCATGCTCCTAAAAATTAAAAATTTGACACTACAAAAATAATACAATTAAAAAAATAAAAAATAAATAAAAGAAAGCAATAAAGCTGGGTTGCCTCCTAACAAACGCTTGATTTAACGTCGCGGCACGACGTGATTCACTTTCTGCTCCTACTTTGAACTTATGAATCGGACCCCAAGTTTTGATTCTGCTCTATGATCATGCTCCTGAGGTGGTGGAACGAATCTGACTGGCCCAATAAAATAATATAGTATTCTGCACTTCTTGGACTTTATATGAGGTGTGTAATCCCGACTTTCTGGTAAGAAGAATTCCATAATGTAAGCACTTTGTTCCTCATTCCTTGACTCCTCAAATGGCTCGGACGACTCTATTTCCATATCATCATCTAAACACAATGTGAAAAAATGTTTGGAGTGAGGACCAATGCGCTCAACTACATGAACATTGGGACTGTCTACATTCTCAACACTAATGACAATAGAGTCAACTAAGTATGTATCCTCAGTATCCTTGGTTGACTCTAGTATCTCTTCTACAACATCGACATCCTCAAAATCTAGTGCGATTGATTGTTGGTATTCTACTCTAGCCTCCTCTTCTAGCTCATCAATTTTTGTATCTAATTCATGCTTTTCTTGGATACTATTCACAATATTGGCTTGTTGAGCATTAAAAACTTCACCAGTTGACTCATGTGAACTTCCAAGTTGTGAATAGTTTTATCCTGCCTTTCTATCCGCAGTAGTAATTTATTATGTTGTTCCAAAATGTACTTTAACATATCTTCGAGCTTCTTTTCTCTAGGTTCTTTGTTCCTATTAACTTCACCAGAAAAAGAAGAACCATCAAAGTAAGGGGTTAGGAGAAGGTAAGAAATATAAGCACAACTGTGAAAGTGACCATCTTGACCACCACATATATCACACACATTCCACACATAAGATTGAGTTGGTGCACAAAACTCGCTCTCAGAAATATTTTGATAATTTTGCCCTGGGTGGTTTCCTTCACAATATGCATAAGGAGGATCAAAAGTAGAATTACCAACAACAAAATTCTCATAATTCCATGATGTCATGTTTCTCAAATAAACAAATAAAGCTAAAATAAAAAAATAAAAAAAATTAAATAATAAAATAAAAGTTCAAACTTGAAACCTAGCAATATGTATACCTATAATTACACCGTTAGTTCCCCGGCAACGGCGCCGAAATTTTATCACGCCCAACTATGCCTTACAAAAAGGACTAAGCGGCCGTTGCAAATATAATCCGGTTTACAAGTCCGGAGTCGAACCCCACAGAGAACTAAGACTTAGATATAGTTGTTCAATATCGCTAAGAAACACAAGTCCAAATAATTTTCTAATTATAAAGATTATAATATTTATTTTTATCTAATTAACTAAGAAATCTAGAAAGCCGTAAAACTATCAATTAACAAGGATAAGGATTGGAGTCAAGATTAAGGAGGTCTAGAGTTATGATTTCCCCAATTGTCGGAATCCTTCCCGCTACGTTTTTTATAAATTCGCCTAAGTATTATCTACCGATCATAAGCGCTCTGAATGTCGTAACTCTCTTCCGAGTAATTAACATAATTTACTGGACGCACTCTCCCGAGTTACGCTAGCTGACTTTTATTTATTGCAGCTCACTTTAGATTGCACCCAAGGCTTCGTTATCCCTAATCTCGCATTTAAACCCGCAGTTATAGATCCCTCTTATACTTTGGGAGTGATGTTGTTCAACAACTACCTAAATACGCTCTCTACCAAGTTATGCACACTAAATAGGCACAACTAATTGAGAATCCTGTCAATTAACTACAACAAACACGTAGTTGAACAAATAGAGAAAATACTACGGCTCAATTATATAAAAATAACAAGAATTTATCCTACAAAAGGTTCCATCAAAACCCTAGATAACAAATTAGCTATTCATAATAGCATGTAAAACTACAATACTAAAAGTCATTACCAACAATGAAAAATAGGAAGAGGAATGAAAAACTCGTAGAAGAATTCTCCGCCTTGCTCCTAGCGTGTTCTTGCCTCCAAGGGTGTTGTCTAACCCTAAAGTAGTGTCTCTCTCCTTAGGTCGAATCTGTATCTCAAATCTGTCCAACTTCCTCAAAATAGCATTTTTTACATGTATTTATACCAAATAGGGTCGGGCCCATATGAAAAAACCCTTTCCTGCGCGAACTAGGACTTCGCTCTGTAAAAGTTGAACAGCCGCGCCGCAGGCTGCGCCGCACCATGTGGCGCGTTAGTGCATTTTATCAGCAGCCTTAAATTTTTGCATCAGGCATCATTTTACACTGCTGCGCCGCGCCTTGCGGCGCCCCATGTGGCACGGCAGTGTAATTTTCTCAGATCGAACTTATTTCATCCTCTTTTAACATCCGGACTTGTACACGACCTCCGAACACGATCTCGGCTTAATGTATTGGGCTTTTACTCATACTTCAAAGCTTTAAATTGATCAATTTAGCTCCAAATTAACTTTTGAGCTCAGGATCACTTCTTGTAAGGCACGTACTAAGTTCAATTCACTATCATTTGAACTCAAACGCACGTAAAAATGCAGTCATTGGAATGTAATACTACGGCTAAAGCACGGGTTTCTAGCCTAACATCAACACAAAACTATAAAAAACTAAAACTCTATTCGTATTGTGATTTAGATATTTAATTTATTTTGATATTTTTTCATTCTTATACACTATTTGAAGCTTTATTACCCTTAATGTCCATGTTTAGTTAATTACCCGGTATAAATAAGTTTTGTTTACAAAGTATATATAATCAACCTTAAAAAGCTTTTTGTCCATTATTTTTGCCTTCAATCAGGTGATGTAGTTACACCCTTTACCTTTTTTCTCTCATCTTTCCCCTTTTCTCTCCTGATCTCACCCGCACTCCAAATCTTCATATAGTTGGTATGTGATAAAATTATAACTGCGTTCCTCTATGATATCATGGGATTGTAAAGTAGTTGATCCTCACTAATTAACTAAGGATATTGATGTTATTAGTTCTTTGTCTCTTAACACTTCCAGAAGCAGAATCATCACCACTTGATTTCTCCATCATTGCTTTAAGTGCTTCTTGTATTTAACTTATAGAATATTGAGGTTGTTGTTGTTGTTGATCATGATCATCACTTGTATTCAAATCATTTTCTTGATTATAATTCCGATCTCTAATTATGAACAAAAATGTTTCTCACACGTCCACCAAGTGTTGTAATTTCAGCTTTTAATGTTTTTAACCTTAGTGCTTTTAACGTCTTGATTAAATCAGGTTAATGATCAGACATGTCTTCACAACATAGTGGAGATTTTATCACAAACTTACCATCTTCAAATTCATCAGATGCATTATCCATAGTAAAAATAAATTTCATACAATTAATAATATATTATACAACTTATCTATAACGTTTCTACAACTTTTATACATTATTTCTATCCAGATATATACAACTACAATATCATACAACTTAAATATAATTTTTATACAATATTATTTAACTTGCATACAATACTTAAATTAAAAATATATATAAATAACAGAATATAATTTTTTTACAATTTTACTACAACTTTACTATAATTTTCGCAATATAATGTACGTCATGTTTTCTTCTTCTTCTTCGAGTTTCAATATGAAATTCAGCCAAAATCAGACTTAATATACAGAACACCCTCAAAATTGAGATATAAACTTCAAGCCATATTCCCAATAGTTTGCAATAACACCCAATCCAAATAAATAATGATTTTTGAAAATCTAAATTCGAATTCAAAGCTTCAAAGCTTTTTAATGGATGTCAATAGTGGAATTGTTGTTCTCTTTTCCTTTGTTTTACATTACTGAAATTATGGACTGAGAGATAGAGAGAGACGTAGAGACAATTCAACAACAGCCAATTCAAACAAGTAATATATTTTTAAAATCCAAATCCGAATTCAAAGCTTCAAAGTTTTTTAATGGCTATCAATGGTGAAATTGCTGCTCTCTTGTGCAAGAAACGTAGGCGATGAGGGGAGTGAGATAGATAGAAAAACATGGGGGGAGTGGGAGTGATGGTAGAAATTGATTAATTATTTTTAGATTCTAAAAATGTATATAATTGGTAATTTTGTATATATGAGGTAATTAAAGTGAAATTTAAGTAGGGAGGGTAATAAAGTTTCCAATAGTATATAGGTATGTAAAAATCTCATTTATTTTTGGGGTAGAATATGTGAAGTTCAATAAACCAGTAATGTCTATTTCAAATATTTAAGCAAAATACCAAATAAGAAATAATATTGTCTTATTAGCCCAAAAAACACGTGACGTTTGGAGAGAAGGAGAATTGAAATGTTAGATATGCATATTAAGCAACAATAAAGCAAAAAGATACTAAATACATTATTGGTGTATGTGACTGTAAAATGATTCAAATTCACAATTAGGCACAAAATGAAAATCACGTGCGGTTGAAGTACTAGGCAAAAAAGCAAGAAGCAAGAAACATGATTATTCACTTTGATATATTTAATTCGAGAAGTTATCAGAACATAAACAACTTGCTACAATTACTAAACATCAAATTTTCATCGCATGAGAATGATAAATGTATTTGTTATATATATAAGCTCATTATATTGGGACATGTTTAATCTTTGGTGCTTAATTATGGGTGCAACAGGTATTTACAATAGCAACAAACGTATATTTTGAGCATTAAAAGTTTGCATACATATGGGGTATATGGGTCAACAGAAATTTTAATAATCATAACAACACATCTCTTCACGTATCGCTTGCAACCATTACTTGCCAAGTCTCATATATAATTCAAGTTGTTGACAGAAAAATCCACCTACCCCTTCAAAAAATCAGATTCACATGCACCGGAGGAAACCACATAAAGGATGATTCAAATTGAATGTGGATGGCTCTTACATGCAGAACAAGTCACATGGTGGAATATGAGGGGTCTTTAGAGACAGTAAAGGCTCCTCGAGAATGGATTCTGAAAGACTTATACATACATCTACACCCATTCATACGAAATAGAAACTGATTCCAATGATATGATGATCCATAGCCTAAATCAGGGAAATAACTTGTTTAACACTATCGTTGATGTTTGCAGGTGGTCAATGCTCCAAGCGAGGGGATGATAATCAGGCATAGCTTCCATCAAGGGAGCACAATGGCTCATCAACTAGCTAAAGATGCACTTAACCTAACCACTTACAACAAGACCCAAGTACTTGATTCTCCACCTTTTGTGTGTGCTTGAATCGCTAGAGAGGGATGTATAAGGAGCCTAAACTTTTCTATATATCTATCTACTGATGTGTGTAATGTACTAGCTACTATTGATAACAAAAGTGTCCCAGCTGACACTGCATAGCTTGTAATTAATGTGTCCTAAGTGACACCACTATGGTGTGTAATCGTACGGTATCGTTCTAGTATTAACAAACATTTTCCTCTTTCCTTAAAAAAAAGAAGAAAGAAAGAAGAAAATAATACTTCAAAAAATAAGAGTCGTAACCACTACAATCTCCACATTACTAATTAAACAATTTTATTGTTAATCCTATGGGTCGAGCTATGTAAACCCGAGTTGAGAAGAAAAGGAAGAGAAGAAGGAAATGAGTTGAAGCAGAAATGCAGAAACTGAAAATGCACTTCACAAACGACACCAATTTATAGAAATAACTAACCGACTTTGGACACTTAACTAACTAATGTTAACTAGACCAAATTGTCCTTAGTTTGTTATACATTAAGTCACCCCTCTCACAACACTCCCCCTAAAAGCTAGGTGGTGTAAACACATCAAACACACCTAGCATGAAACTTAAGTACTCATGCTGAATTATTCTTAATCCCTTTGTCAAAAAATCAGCTTGTTGTTATCTTGTTCCAACATACTTGGTGGAAAACCAGTCTTTCCAATATCTTCTCCGTTAAAAAGTGACAATTTATATCAATATCTTTTGTTCGTTCATAAAATATTGGATTTGCCGCAATCTGTATTGTTGCATAGTTATCACAATTAATATTCACAGGCAACTGAACCTCAACTCATATCTCCTTTATAGGCACACTAGCCAAACTAATTCAACAAATATGGCTGCCAAACTTCTGTATTCTGCTTCAGCAGAACTTCTAGATATTGTTGTCTGCTTCTTAGACTTCCAAACGTTAATGAACCATCTATCTTGATCAAGAAACTTGTTACAGATATTCTAGAATGTTGGCATGCAGCCTAATCTCCATCACAAAATGCCTCCAATGTGCCTGTGTTTTTGCTGGACATCAATATTGCCTTGACCAAGAGGGTCCTTGACATATTTAACAACTCTTATCGCTGCCTTCATATGTGATCTCTTTGGTTGCTGGAAAAACTGACTTAGATGGAGTTTGGATTGGCTTATTTTAAATACTTATTGGCTTTTAAGCAATTTTTTAGTTTAGGTGGTGTTTGAAAATGATAAAAAGTGCTTAAAAGCACTTACCTTTAGGCATAAAAAGTACAAAAATAAGCCAAAATCCAAAAGTTGGGTATTACCAACTTATGACTTTTGGCTTTTAGTTTGAAAGCTACTTTTTATAAGCCAATCCAAACACCCTCTTAGCATTTACACGCCGAATGCCAAGTCAGGCCTTGTCACAGCCAAATATAGCAGCTTGCTGTCACGACTCCATTTCCAAACCCGGTCGTGATGGCACCTCTTGTGAAGACAAGGCCAGCCAACTAACCCAATTCGTCTCTTTAATAATTATTAAACATAAATGAATGGATAAATACGACTTAATGGCATTAATAACTGATATTTACAACCCAACACAGCCCGACCGGGGTGTCACAAGTCAAGAGCATCTAAAGAAATCTGAACACAACTACAGGGCCAATAATATACAAAATAAGATTTAGAATCAAAAGACGAAGTCCGATGCCGCGAACGCCGGCGGTCACCTTGCTCAGCTACGATAGCAAAATCCTCAATCAGCTCAACCCGCTATCGGGTAATAATTTCCTGCAACTACACGCGAGGTGCATGAAGTAAAGTGAGTACTCCAACTCAGTGAGTAATGAGAGTAAATAATAACTAAGCAGCAAGAGATCACGTAAGGCACTCCATCATGATATACAGAACAGTGCAACCCTTTGAGAAAACCATAAAACCGTGAAATCCTTTAGAAAATACCTGGGCTTAGTTAAAATATCTTTTGAAAATATCTTTTTCAACAGTTAAGCAAAAGAATGCGAAACAGATAGTGCAAGTCAGCACATAAGTCAACCCCTTGGGCACAGCACTCCACTAACAATAACACCAAGGTATCTGGTAAACAGTGCAAGAAGTAGCATGGTTGTCAATGACATGAGAGTGTTGAATGTCATGCCACGTAGTACAACAGGAACCAATGCATGAATGCAATGCAATGCATATGACCGTTGCGGCGTGCAGCCCGATCCATTTGGGTACACGCGCTCACTGTGGGGGTTCAGATTCCGGAGGGGCTCCTACAGCCCAAGCACAATATCAATGTAACACCGTTGCGGCATGCAGCCCGATCCATGCGCAGTCCAGAAATGCCTATAAGCCACTTGGGCACTATTAAAATCATAGTTCTCAGCTCAAAACGTCAATAAAAATGTTGTTTAAGTTTTCAAATCTTAGAAAAATAGATGAGTTTTCAAAACAATGTTAAAACCCTGGACCGAAGTAATGCAAAAACGGTGATATCAATCCCTGAAGGATTCACATAGTTGGCACGAAGCCCAAACATGGCAATCGGCCCAATATTATGATGATAACAGGTAGTTTCAGTCAAATACGCGGCAAAAATCAACAACCGGGATGGACCAAGTCACAATCCCCAACGGTGCTCTACCCCACACTTATATTCGGCATGCAAGTCACCTCAATACATCACTATGATATTCAAATACGGGGTTTCAAACCCTCAAAATATCATTTACAAGTATTACTCAACTTGAACTGGAGAAATTTCTAGCTCGCGGCACCTTTGCCCCTCAAATCGGCCTCCACGCACGTCGAATCTAACCAAAATCAGAGTGAATACATCACAATATGCTAAGGGAACAATACCCAATTGAAAACAATTGAAAAATATCAAGAACCTCAAAATTAGCGAAACCCGAGCCCCGGGCCCACTCCTCGAAAAATTACAAAATCACATTACCGGATTCCTCGTCTCGCCACGAGTCCATACATATCAAGAACTCCCAAATCCGAGCTCAAATGACCTATCAAATCCCAATTTGAAATTTCAAAAACTCAAGCCCTAGTTCATCAATTTTAGGCTTAATTTCCATGAATTTATAGACCAATTTCACAATATAATCGTGTTTTAAGTTGGAAAATCTTACCTCCAATCAAGTCCCCTTGAATCCCTCTTTAATTTCCACCAAGAAGCTCTCAAAATATTTAACCATGGAGGAAAAATGACCCAAAATCGCGGATGAAATAATATAAAAACCCATTCTGCCCAGCTGCATTTTACTCTACGCGAACGCGGTCAACACCCCCGCGTTCGCGATGACCAAAAAAAAAATGTTGACCATGAATTATCCCTACGCGAACGCGGTGCCCAGCCCGCGAACGCGAAGCTTCAGAGGTTTCAACTATGCGAACGCGTACCAATAACCGCAAACGCAATGAACAAATACTAAGGGCCCTACTTCCTTCTACACGATCGCGGAAGCTCCATCGCGATCGCGATCCTTCCATTCCCAGAACTACATGAACGCACCCATGATGATGCGAACGTGAAGAGTAACTTTCTCCTGCAACACAAATAGCTGAACCTGCAATCTTTAAGGCAAAAAATGGTCCGATTGACCCTCCGAAATCACCCCGAGGCCCCCGGGACCTCAACCAAAAGCACCAACATGTCTTAAAACATTATCCAAACTTGTTCCAATCATCACAACCCGTCAAACAACACTAAAATCATCAATTCTCATCGGATTCAAGCCTAAGTTCTTTAAAAGCTTTCGAAACACGCATTCGATCAAAAACCCAACCAAACGGCGTCCGAATGACCTGAAATTTTGCACACACATCACATATTGAAGCTACAACAACTCTCGGAATTCCATTCCGACCCTCGGATCAAAATCTCACATATCAACCGGAATTCGCCAAAATACTAACTTCGCCAATTCAAGCCTAATTCTACACCAGACCTCCAAAATCAATTTCGATCGCACTCCTAAGTCACAAATCACCTCCCGAAGCTAACCGAATCACCGGAAATCACATCCGAGCCCTATAACTCATAAGTCAATGTCCAGTTGACTTTTCCAACTTAAGCCTTCCTTAAAGAGACTAAGTGTATCATTTCTTATCAAAACCAATCCAAATCAACTCTCACACACCACATGCCGATAATGAAACATGAAGAAGCAATAAACGGGGAAAACAGAGCAGTAACACATGAGACGATGGGTCGGGTCGTCACATCCTCCCCAACTTAAACAAACATTCATCCTCGAGCGTACCCAAAGTTGTCCTAGAAGCCAACCAATAGCTGAATGACCTTACAAAGCATATACCCAGGGTGATCCCACGTCACCCTATCTCACAGAGGTCCGATAGCACAATATAGCTGAAATTTCACAGTCTATCTAAACCATCAATTGTAGAACCACATTGCACTTTCTGAAATCATACACAAGATTAGAACCTCACATCTATAATCAGAATAAGCCCAAACCAACCGTAATGACCCATACCTGCACCCTCCGGTGAAACCATACGATATACCACATAATCCAAACACTCGAAATAATGGCCTCTATTCACAATAGTTGCCCACAATAACCAAATACAGATAGAAAACCTCTTATTAGCTAAAGTCTTATTCCATCACTTTCATATACTGCCAACGATAAATAAAACACACGATAAACCGTAACCATTCCTCATATCACCCATACATGAAACCACTCCCATTTTGACTAATACCACAATAGATTTTCGGGCCAAACCTCGATATTAACCCTCTAACAAGCTGAAATCACATTTGTTCGCATTCATTAATGACTCCAACGATCACCTCGAATCCAACACACCACCCCAGTGATACGGCACCTCAATACAGGCCTAAGCCACAACTTGCATAATGCACGCACCATTAAGGAACGGTCTGAACATACTCAAATCAGGACAAATGACTCAAACGGAAGAGTTGTACCTCAAGTTCATCAATACCGTTACAACACAAAGCTGAGACCCCGTCTCACATCATAGAAATAGAGTACCTGAATCTTCCTCGAAAGGTCATAACTTCACGCGGCCTCGCCACAACGCGCGATCCTATCCAAACACTGTTACACATGAAACACCTCAAGTCACCATGCTCAAAATAGACAACCACACACAAATTGATGTCTGAAACCAAGCAAATCCTTACACCCACGTTGAAACAAATAACACACGACACGCAACCTGATAGGCCATAACCAATACTCTATACACCGAGCAACACTCAATTACTCTTCCCGCTCGACTTCATCTTTGAATCCTCAATAGAACCGCACCACATGTGACCATATCCAAAAAATCATAACGTCTCACAGCACATAAAAATAACTCATAGATCTCCTTAGATCACTAACAAGCTCAACAACGATCGAATCAACCTATCCCTCAACAATACAACTCGGGGCCAACCAAGCTAACTCAAGCTAAATACGTAGCCACATCGGCCTGCCAACAAACTCAATATCAAGAAGCCTGAAGCTGCTCCTTCCACTACTATAACTCCTGCCGGAGTCGTACGATACGGTGCTCGACACCAAATAAATACCGCAATCTACAATCTCGCCCGACGATATGCCCGGCCATAAGAAACGCATCCGAAAAAGTCTCTCAATACCGGAACTGAATCAACGGTAGAAACCTTTACACTGACATCCGCCACGAAGGCCCAATTAAGAAAAGCAATCCTTCCCAGCCGTCCGCTGGTCTTTGGAATACAAACCACTCTGCTAGAACATGATCCGATGAACCTCGCCACGCAACCTGTGTTATTTTCCGACATAGCCCATATTACAATAGTCTAGAATAACCCAACACTGAGACAACCAGTCTACATCTCAACATCATATCCAAAATCTGACATACCAAACAAAGAAAGACCCACTCGTGCCTCCAAATCCCAATAGCCGTTATACGGTATCGATACCCACGATCCACAATCACTGCATAGCCTGAACATGAGAAATCCCAGTCTCCAACTCCGTATAGCACACGAATCACTGTACCTGATCCCAGATTCTACCGTATGAATACATATCACACCTCACGTACCCCAATCATCCCACGATAGATATTCTAAATTTCCCCTATGCCATCACACAAACTCAAATATCAACAGTCGGTCTAGCAAGAAAGCACCGCAATACTAACGTAGTATCATAAGTCTAATCCCATTACCCTTATTCCGAGACATATACTCTCGTCAAATCGCTTCCATTTAGCAGCATCATTTCCTTGATTACTTGAGGCTACCCGTTGCCTAAGAATTTTATGAACTTCTTTTCAGAAGTGAACTGTAACTCATCTAGCCAAGACCTTCTGTCAATCCCATCTAGAAGAAGAATCATTACACATTCCATGCTTCGCATGCCCAAAGAAAATATATACATCTCTGAACCATGGTAAAACTCAACAAGAGCTCTCTCCCAGTCCATTTGCACAAGCTAAACTGCCAGGACTGAATCCTGCTATCCAAACCAAGCTAAGCAAGCTGTCAGAACTCAAGAGCTTCGCTGCACAATACCTGTAAGGGCTCACTACCTCACACACACATACAAAGAATTAATCATATCCTTTCCATACCGATTCGGTCTACTATCAAGCTATTCAATCTATTTAATTTTCCTTCTGATTCATGATCAACTTGATATTCCCTCTTGCTGTAGTACCACAATGCCTCAACCCAGGTTTACCACATGAGGCTCGGACATAAGACCACATTGTCAAAGACCTATAGGCCACCGAATACCCCTTCAAATGTTCCTAGAAATACCATATTCCAGAATACTCGCTTGAAGAACTTCCTGCGAATCCGAATTCGTTGTCATTACTTTCCAGATGTCGATACATAGGATCCCATAATTAACATAACAATACCACAAGCCTCGACATTCTCCGATGAATACACAGTCTCTGACCACTTATACAACCGTGAGACACCTGATTATTACATGTAGGATCTTTAACACAATAAAACCATTCTCGAGAGTCATTACTTCATATTCGAACTGCAATTTACCTGATCAAACGGACATAACCACCCGTGCCTCATTAGCACTCTGACACCGCAGGACATGATCTCATTCCGATACAACCAAACAACTTCCTTCTCTTTACACTAAGCATTCTTTATCAACAACAGCTCAAGACATCCTATTATTTCCATACATCTACGAAGTACCATATAACCTTTGCCAAAATTTTGCTTCACTCGTGCCATCCTCGACTCAATTTCTGCAATCAGAATTGATCTTCCAGCATATCTCTAAATGGAACCAACATAGCACATGACCGTGCAATCAGCTAATCAACAGCAACCTCCCCAACTTGGCTCGAAACCATATATCAAGACACAGTCAACAACTCATAACACTTTTTACTCTAATGATACCACAATGCCATAGTGAGATTAAACTCAATTCATCTACAAGTTTGTGAATACACATATCATCTGGTACTGTAATCCTCTACAAATCCCTCATTTACCCCCATATCAGTTGAGTCCACCCTTTTGAGCGACCCGAATTTCCAATTTTCAACACGTACCCTTCAATTACACATGAGATCTTCTAACGTACACATAAGGATCATACCACTTAAGAACACTCCGCAAGAGATAACCCACCTGCTTTGCCTCAATTTAGTACTTCACCATACCTTCCACCATCGTATACGTTACATAGTCAATTTAGTCTTTCTGAGTCTGAACTCATATCGCCACATGTAATGCACTTTACTTTCCAACTAGGAGACACGAAAATATTCTTCATGCGCCCATAACTCGGGGCTACACAACAGATCACAATAGGAAACGAATAACTTAACAGTTCATTTATTATCCAACAGACTTCTTCGTCACTACTAAGTCATATAAATACACCTCGCAGCACTAACATACTCATCACATGGATATCCAACTGCCATTCCGAATAATAAGGACAATACTGAACATATAAGTTCAAAACACTTGCTCACACGATCAACACCTCAGTGCTCAAGCCATATGCAAGATCCGACCTCAAGTCCTCCAGACTGGCCCAAAATCAAACTCACAGAGATTACATCTCGCCCCTTGATCAGGGAATCACAAGCCATCAAGGTACATCTGATACTGAGCGCTAAGGTGCGCATACAAACGCGTGGAAGGAATTTCAAGAGTTCCTTTTCAAGTTGAATCAAGGACGCACGATAAGAATTCAAGAAAGTGAAGTTTTTCCTAAAGGTTCTGCAGCCTCTCGAGGATAAATACAGACGTTTCTGTACCGATCCGCGAGACTCTACTAAACCTGCTCACGACTCGTGAGACCTAGTAACCTAGGCTCTGATACCAACTTGTCAGGACCCCATTTCCAAACTTGGTCGTGATGGTGCCTCTCGTGAAAACAAGGCCAGCCAACTAACCTAATTCATCTCTTTAACAATTATTAAACATAAATGAATGGATAAATACGACTTAATAGCATTAATAACTGATATTTACAACCCAACACAGCCCACCGGGGTGTCACAAGTCACGACTATCTAAAGAAATCTGAACACAACTACAGGGCCAATAATATACAAAATAAGATTTAGAATCAAAAGACGAAGTACGGTGCCGCGAACGCCGGCGGTCAACTTGCTCAGCTACGATAGCAAAATCCTCAATCAGCTCAACCCGCTATCGGATAACAATTTCCTGCAACTGCACGCAAGGTGCAGGGAGTAAAGTGAGTACTCTAACTCAGTGAGTAATGAGAGTAAATAATAACTGAGCAGCAAGAAATCACGTAAGGCACTCCATCATGCTATACAGAACAGTGCAACCATTTGAGAAAACTGTAAAACCGTGAAATCCTTTAGAAAATACCTAGGCTCAGTTAAAACCTCTTTTGAAAATATCTTTTTCAACAGTTAAGCAAAAGAATGCGAAACAGATAGTGCAAGTCAACACATAAGCCAGCCCCTTGGGCACAACACTCCACTAACAATAACACCAAGGTATCTGGTAAACAGTGCAAGAAGTAGCATGGTTGCCAATAAAATGAGAGTGTTGAATGTCATGCCACGTAGTACAATAGGAACCAATGCATGAATGCAATGCAATGCATATGACCGCTGCGGCGTGCAGCCCGATCCATTTGGGTACTCGCGCTCACTGTGGGGGTTCAGACTCCAGAAGGGCTCCTACAGCCCAAGCGCAATATCGATGTAACACCGTTGCGGCGTGCAGCCCGATCCATGCTCAGTCCAAAAATGCACATAAGCCACTTGGGCACTATTAAAATCATAGTTCTCAGCTCAAAACGTCAATAAAATGTTGTTTAAGTTTTCAAATCTTAGAAAAATAGCTGAGTTTGCAAAACAGTTTTAAAACCCTAGACCGAGATCAAATAATATGCAAAGTAATGCGAAAATAGTGATATCAATCCCTGAAGGATTCACATAGTTTGCACGAAGCCCAAACATGGCAATCAGCCCAAACATGGCAATCAGCCCAATATTATAATGATAACAAGTAGTTTCAATTAAATACGCGGCAAAAATCAACAATCGGGACGGACCAAGTCACAATCCCCAACGGTGCTCTACCCCACGCTCATATTCGGCTTGCAAGTCACCTCAATACAGCACTATGATGTGCAAATCCGGGGTTTCAAACCCTCGGGATATCATTTACAAATATTACTCACCTCGAACCGGTGAAATCTCTAGCTCGCGTTGCCTTTGCCCCTCAAATCAGCCTCCATGCGCGTCGAATCTAACCAAAATCAGAGCGAATACATCACAATATGCTAAGGGAACAATACTCAATCGAAAACAATTGAAAAATATCAAGAACCTCGAAACTAGCAAAACTCGAGCCCCGGGCCCACTTCTTGCAAAATTACAAAACTCACATTACCAGATTCCTCGTCTCGCCACGAGTCCATACATACCAAGAACTCCCAAATCCGAGCTCAAATGACCTATCAAATCCCAATTTAAAATTTCAAAAACTCAAGCCCTAGTTCATCAATTTTAGGCTTAATTTCCATGAATTTATAGACCAATTTCACAATATAATCGTGTTTTAAGTTCGAAAATCTTACCTCCAATCGAGTCCCCTTGAATCCCTCTTTAATCTCCACCAAGAAGCTCTCAAAATGTTCAACCATGGAGGAAAAATGACCCAAAATCGCAGATGAAATAATATAAAAACCCATTCTGGCCAGCTGCATTTTACTCTACGCGAACGCGGTCAACACCCCCGCGTTCGCGATGACCAAAAAAAAATGTTGACCATGAATTATCCCTACGCGAACGCGGCGCCCAGCCCGCGAACGCGAAGCTTCAGAGGTTTCAACTATGCGAACACGTACCAATAACCGCGAACGCAATGAACAAATACTCATGGCCCTACTTCCTTCTACGCGATCGCGGAAGATCCATCGCGATCGCGATCCTTCCATTCCCAGAACTTCGTGAACGCACCCATGATGATGTGAACGCGAAGAGTAACTTTCTCCTGCAACACAAATAGCTGAACCTGCAATCTTTAAGGCCAAAAATGGTCCGATTAACCCTCCGAAATCACCCCGAGGCCCTCGGGACCTCAACCAAAAGCACCAACATGTCTTAAAATATTATCCAAACTTGTTCCAATCATCACAACCCGTCAAACAACACTAAAACCATCAATTCTCATCGGATTCAAGCCTAAGTTCTTTAAAAACTTTCGAAACACGCATTCGATCAAAAACCCAACCAAACGACGTCCGAATGACCTGAAATTTTGCACACATCACAAATCACATATCGAAGCTACATCAACTCTCGAAATTCCATTCCGACCCTCGGATCAAAATCTCACCTATCAACCGGAATTTGCCAAAATACTAACTTCGCCAATTCAAGCCTAATTCTACACCGGACCTCCAAAATCAATTCTGATCGCACTCCTAAGTCACAAATCACCTCCCGAAGCTAACTGAATCACCAGAAATCACATCCAATCCCTATAACTCATAAGTCAACGTCCGGGTGACTTTTCCAACTTAAGCCTTCCTTAAAAGAGACTAAGTGTCTCATTTCTTATCAAAACCAATTCAAATCAACTCTCACACACCACATACCGATAACAAAACATGAAGAAGCAATAAACGGGGAAAATGGAGAAGTAACACATGAGACGACGGGTCGGGTCGTCATACTTGACTATTAATCTTTGATAGATGCCTAGATATGGTAGTAGCTCATCTACAACATTACTTGAAGTACCAAGGTGATCATCATACTCCTTGGTAGTCAAATTTGCATTCACTTCTAGTGGAGTAGCTATAGGATTTGTTGCTGCAAGGCCAAGTTCAGTGATAATCTCTAAAGTATATTTTCTCTGATGCATAAGAATCCCATCTGCATATATGGCGAACTCTATTCCTAGAAAGTATTTCAACTCTCTCAAATATTTCATTTTGAATGCATGTTGTAGTGATGTATTTGTCACTTCAATGAGGTGTAGAGATGTACCAGTGAATAACATGTCATCCACTTACGCTAGCACTATTATTGTGCCTTCAGTAGCCTTGATGAACAAAGAGTGATCACATTGGCTCTGAACAAAGCCAAATTGATATAGAGCTTCTGTGAGTTTCTCATTCCACTGTCTAGGGGCATGTTCATGCCATATAAGGACTTATGAAGCATGCACACTGGTTGAGACTCCCCCTGGCTTCTGAATCTTTGTGGCAATTGCATATAGATCTCATCAAAGAGATCACCATAAAGAAATGCATTATACACATCCATATGATGAGTGTGCCACTTCTGAGATGCAACTATAGATAGAATAGTCCTCAATCACTGTTTTCACTACAGATGGAAAAGTTTCTTGATAATCAATCCTCTGCTTTTGACTGTACCCTTTAGCTACCAACCATTCTTGAATCACTCTACCTCACCTGATGCCTTGTATTTGACCTTATATATCCATTTACAACCAATTGGAACCATGCCTTCAGGAAGTTAGACAATGTCCCAGGTGTGATTGCTTTCCAGTGCTTCAATATCTGCCTTCATAGCACATATCCACCTAGGATCTTGACTGGCTTCAGCATATGTAACATGTTCTACATTAGAGAATGCTGCAAGGTAAGCTTGGTATTGTCACACCTCCTTTTTACACACTTATCCGAAGGATAATGTATAAGAGAATTTTTTTATTTAATGTGACATTATTCGAAAAGGGATTATTTATTTATTAGAGTCACCACTTGGGATAGTTTATTTGGTGTCCCAAGTCACCGGTTTATTTTGAATCCCAAATCGGGGAAATTTTTCGACTTTACAAGTGAAGTCTGCGAACTAGAAATTCTGACTAAGGAATTCTATTAACCAGGGGGAAGGTGTTAGGCACCCCCGGATTTCGTGGTTCTAGCACGGTCGCTTAAACTATCATAATTGGCCTATTATCTGATTTTCATATATTTTCAGCCTATGGTATATTTTAAATTATAATCGCTTTTATTCATTTAAAAAAAAAAAAAGATTGAACGTCATCAAAAATATGTCTTTGGATCGCGTCACATGAAATGGTATTGCGATCCGAAACACATTTTATTCAACATTTTAGGATTTGGATTTGGGTCACATGAAATGCACACCCGAATTTAGGAAGGTAATATTATTAAAGTACGCGCCTAAAGCAACTACGCGTTTTAACTTTGCGAGGGCCATGGACCTTTTGCTAAATGGAACACCTCGGATTCTAAGGTTGCGTTAAAGCTAATTAAAATGAGGGCCACACAATTGTCATTTTTATTTGGCATGGCGCACCTCGAATTCCAATTTAAAGGTTTCTATATTAACTCATGGGGGCCATAACTATTTATTATCTAATTATGGCTCACACACATTCCTTGAGTTAAAGTTAGACCATATCTTAAACAAACAAACCCAATTTGAATTAACCCAACGGAGGAGCATCGGCCTTGGATAGGGAAGGCCCAACATGCACCCTTGCTAAAGAGATTTCATGATCAATCTCAGCGCAATGTAAACAGTTTATATCACATCCATCGAATTTCAAGTAAAGACATATGCAATAAAATGAAGAATACGTCACTGCTTTTGATAATCAACGAAATTTGCTCAAATAGTGACATACTATCTATTCAATTTAAGAAACTAAACTGTACATGGTTACTAAGATAAAATTCACTCAATCATCAGTTGAACATCAAAGTATTTACCCAACCATGCCAAATAAAGTATCACATATGTATGAGATCAAGATGAAATAATATTGTATAATTAAATATGTGTAAAGCACAAAAAATGTGATGAACAGAACGTAGTATGAATCCGAGCTATGCCTTGAATATAGGATTAACATAAATGTTGTTTCAATGCAATCATGGAATTTATCTTCTCATTTCTTCATGCTGAAATATAAAGAAAACAAACAGTAGATTTAAATCAAGTAACTACCATAATGGAACAGTTAGCAACAAAACTTATTCTACACAATTATATATATGTTTAAAGAAAATAAACATCATCGTCATTTATCCAAATCTCAAACAAGAAATTATACATGAATTAAAAAGGGCAAAAGCAGTAGAGGAAGGATTAAGAATGCACCTCAATATGGCATTTTCTTGCAGGCGCAATAGCAATTGAAAATTCGAACAAGGGACCATGACCGGAACTTGGCAACTCGGCAAAATCGAACGAACTTGATTGACCTTGCAACACTCAGAAAACTCGGCTTTCTCATTTTTTTAGGATTTAACTTATTTGGATCTTCTCCAAAAATGAAGAAGGCGATCGCAGGGGGCCGGGGATATTGTACCAGCGGCAGATCTAATTTTATAGAGTGTCTTAGGTGTTTGGGTGTAGGTAGTACTATATAGGGTAGGNTAACAATGAACAAAATGAGCAACAAATGACCTCAATCAACAGCCATCGACCGGAGAAATTTCATGCCAACCATGACGGACTGAAACTTTAGCTATTTTTCAGGTGGTATTTTGAGGCGAGAAGCTGGGTTTCAATGGCCATTTTGAAGTTGTTTTCATGGAGTTTCAAGATCAAAATTCGTTGAGAAAAGAGTTGTTGCTTCACCTGTTTTTATGGCTATTTGATAATGGGATTTCAGCTCTTTAATTTGTTAGTAAATAGACTGATTATTGAATCCATTGAATGAAGAGTCAAATTGTTGGATTGAAATGGGCCGGAGGCGTTAGCACTCTAAGGTTAGGGTCTATGGTGTATTGTTGCAGCTGATTATTGTGTGTCCAGGGATCTAAGGTTTTTTAGGGTGTAGGTAGTATTATATAGGGTAGGGATTAGGTTAAGGCTATGGGCC
Organism: Nicotiana glauca; assembly: GCA_026770625.1. Taxonomy (NCBI): domain Eukaryota; kingdom Viridiplantae; phylum Streptophyta; class Magnoliopsida; order Solanales; family Solanaceae; genus Nicotiana; species Nicotiana glauca. Next base: position 43,439 of record MU695336.1, on the reverse strand, counting down.
AAGGAATTATGGGCTAGGGATTTTGGGCCAAAGACTAAAAAAATGACTACAAAATTTAAAAAGATGGGATAAACTAACCTACAACTAATTCCTCCTTCTAAAATTATGTACAATTATAATATAAAAATATAAAATTAATTTTAATTAATTGAACTAAACTATAAAATATAAAACTATTTTTTTGTGTTTTCAAGATTAAATAGGGTACTATTTTTATATTTTTTTAAGACTAAACGACTACAAAATATTAATTAGCCTATTTTTTTTGTAATTTTTCGTTTTCTTATAATAAAATAAAGTAAAATTATAAAAATTAGTTGAAATGGCGATATTAGGCCTAAACTAAATATCTACATGCTAAAATGGGTAAAATTTCGGGGAGAGTCAAAAATCACATGTCAACAACAGCCTCTCTTTGACTGGAAACGCAAAGAGTTTTCAGACAAAGAATGACTAGATAGGTTTTTTACCCGATCCTTATTTAAGGAGACCAAAAGAAAGAAGAAAGGAGAATGTGACTTTGCCCTGGTATCTGAGCTGCCTACATATCCTTGGCTATAAAGGAATCAGGCCACGTGTAGTTCAAAAGTGAATGAGGTGATGAAGTACCAAGGTTGAGAGCCGAGCGAGGTGTCGTCAATGTTTCGGTCCGCGACCCCGTTTATTACATCAAAATCAAAATTAAAAAGACTAACTAAGCTATCAGCTACGAGTTACAAGATTCCTATCTATAAATCTCTTGAAGCTTGATCTTGAGTCTTGGCTAGGTCTTGCTGCAGACTCCAATATGAATCTTGATGCTCATTAGTTGTAGGTGCTGGCTCTTTCTTCAGCATTGTGTCAAATAGGGACAGACGGAGCTTGTGACTTTAATCAAGTTTTGAGCAGTCCGCGTTTCCTTTCGCTTCAACATTTGAATTCATTTCTTTTTGTTCTTTTCTTCTTTTCTTTATTTTGGATTGAGACTCATTCCTTTGGTCATCTCGAACCCTGTGCCTTGAGGTAAAACCTATTCGGACACCAAAACAAACAAACGAACGAAATTTTTCTGCCCCAGTTTTTACTAGGAAAATTTCGTGAGTTATTTGCACCACAAATCTAAACTACCTTCTCATTGAAAGCAATAAAAATTAGAATTGTGTATCTTTGGGAATGAAGACTTAAATTGGGAGGATTACCAGGTTATGTTGGAAAATGACTGGGTTATGCCGGAAAAGAAAAAGGCTCATTGGGTTATGCCAGGGAGGTCCACGGGTTATGCCGGGATTGAAAGAAAAAAGGCTCCTTGGGTTATGCTAGGGAGGTTCACAGGTTATGTCGGGATAAAAGAAAAAGGTCCTTGGATTATGCTAGGGAGGTCCACGGGTTATGCCAGGATAAAAGAAAAAGGTCATTGGGTTATGCCAGGGCAGGTCCACGGGTTATGCCGGGATAAAAGAAAAAGGTCCTTGGGTTATGCCAGGGCAGGTCCACGAGTTATGCCGGGATAAAAGAAAAAAGCTCCTTGGTTTATGCCAGTGAGGTCCACGGGTTATGTAGGGATTAAAAGAAAAAAGCTCCTTGGGTTATGTCAGAGAGGTCCACGGGTTATGCCAAGAATATCAAGGGAATGGGGCCCTATGCTACCGTGATTTTGAAATTTTCTTCCTTTTTTTTTCATCATTCATCATTTCATTTTTTTTGTTTTTTAAGTTTAAGAAAATGAGTAAAAATGCAGGAAAGAACTTGAAGGAGACTTCCCCTTTGGATTGATTATTGCTGCAGAGTTGTTTCTAGCCCTTGCGCAATTTCTTTTGGTTGCACGTGCTTCTTGCAAGGTTGCTTTGAATTGCACCTGTTTCAATTTTTTCAAACAAAGAACAATTGTTAGTTTGAAACGGTGGTTGATTTTGTGGCCTTGATTGTTTTGATCACTTGATTTCGGCCCTTTCAACTGCGATTGGTTGCTTCCTGAACAGTGATTGCATTTCTGTCTCTGGATACACTCTGGCTTTTTCAGACTTTGTCATGATGATTGGTTGGTGGAACTTAACCTTTTGAACTTTATTTTGCCTTCGTAGGCCTTTCCTTTCTGACTCTTTTTTTTTTCTTTTTCTTTTTTTTCTTCAAAGCACTGGGGAACTTTTGTCTCCTCAAGCGGCTAGTCGCTTGGGACTTAACCTCTTCCAACTTTATTTTGCCTTTGTAGGCCTTTCTTTTCTGGCTTCTTTCTTCCAACTTCAATTTTAGAGCATTTGGGGCACCTTGGCATTTCAAACCTTTGCCGAGACGGTTAGCCATGTGGGACTCAACCATTTCAGCTCATTTGCCTTTATAGGCACTTCAATTTGAATTTCTCCTTCCAAGAGTTTTGATTTCGAAGCATTGTCCGCCATGGCTAGTTGGGGTCAACTTGATGCCCCTGGCGAGAATGGGTGCCTTTTTGCACATTAGCTCATGTCAAACAAAAGCCCTGTAAATCAGTCTTGTCATCCCTTTTTTGTCTCAATTATGAAATAGAGTTAGACCGAAAGGGATTCAAAGAAAAATAAATAATGGACATACAATGAATTTAAACAAGAGGTATCACATTTGGGGAGAGGAAAGAAGGACTTATCTGGAGTACATACAGACTTCAATGAACATGACATGCCTTTTGGACTGGATGCCTAATCTGTTTAAACCGTCTGACTCTCAGAAATTCATCACAGCTTCTACTTCAAAATTAGAGAAACCTTGCCGGGATTTTATCGATGTCGATGGCTGTAAGGATCTTCTTTTTGATTAGTAGGGTCCTTTGCGGGTTTTCACTAGCTGACCTCTCTCATTTCTCTTCTCACCATCGCCTTGTAGTGCCCGTGTGGGTTTTTCACTAACAAGACTCTCTTATTTTGATTTTTCTCTGCTTACCATCGCCTTACGGTGCCCGTGTGAGTTTTCACCAATAAGACTCTCTCATTTTATTTTCTCATCTTGACTGTATCAGATCCAAGTAGTTGTATTCTCTCATCCTTGAACATTCTCACTGATTGATCGGAAGGACTTGAACAGGGTTTGGGTAAAAAGGATTTGGATTGAGTTACAATTTTGGAACCTTTTGGGCGGGATCATCGCCGAACCATTACAACACGTGCCCTAGTTTCACTTTTTGGGGAACTTTGGAGTTTTATTTGGTGTGACTGAACCCCGGAGAGAGGCTGCCTACGTATCCTTTCGGAATCAAGTCAAACGTAGTTCAGGAAAATATTTTGTTTTGTTTTTGTTTTTCTGTTTTGTTTTCTTTTCTTTTTCATTTCATTTTCTTTTTTTCCATCTTTTCTCTTCTTCTTTTTTCATTTTCTTTGCCTTTTCTTCCCTTCCTTTTTTTGTGTCTTTCTTTTATTTTTATTTTTCTTTTTTTTTCATTTTTCAATAACACTTTCAAATTTCAAAGAGGGTAATCAAAGAATGGGAGCCGACTCAAAGGGTTTGCAAAGGGTTGATAGTGTTTGGGTTGCAAGAATAAAAGCTTTCGTCATCCCAACCGGAGAATATTAAAACTGTATGGAGGATCCAACATAATACCTTTTCACTGCATTTGCATTGACAGTTATTTCGGGGACATTTCCTTCGATGTGTCCCAAGTACAACACACTCTTTTTGGCAGCACTCTTGTTGCAATATATGGACTTTTCCAATCCGGGAACCAATTTTCCTTCAGTTGTTCCAACTCTTTGTTTTATTTCCTTAAGCTAATCTTCATTGCAACCCAATTCTTGATTCATTATTTCGAGGTCTGACAATATTTTAGGATCCGGGCATGAAGTTCGCAAGCATGTCATGTTATTGAAATCTGCATTTAACAGAACTGGAAAGAGAATAAGAAAAATGACAAGATTAAGAAAAGAGACATTCCTCGACAATGAAATATTAATTTCATTTGATTTTTTTATTTGATTTTTTTGATTTCTTTTTCCAGTTTTTGAAGATAGAAGGGTTTATATCAGAAAATAAGACAATAAAATAAAATATCCGAATCACACCATGAGATAATCCGGACGCAAAAAGGATAGCAAGACTGGCTGCCGAGACTCCCGTCTGATGGGGAACTTTCATGCTTGGCGACCATTTTTTTGACTTTTCTTCTGTCTCGGCAATGACTGCAATGGGCCTTCAGTGCCGGATCAAATTCCTCAGCTTCACAAGTCATTCCGACTATTGGCCCGATGTTGTGGGTAGGCAAAAGGTTATTCATCACATCAGGAGCTTCTTCATCCCGCAAAACGATCCTTTCAGCTTCAAATAGATCCTCAACTGACCTTTTGAGGGTCCAACAGTCCTCTGTATTGCGCCTCACCGCTCCAGAGTGGTATTCACGTCTAAGTATCAGCTCGGGCGAGGGGACTCGGGGTTTGGCCGGTTTGGGGCCACTGGCTGCAGGAAAACTCGCCTGACTAGCTTTAGGAACAAACCCGAGTATGATTCACCAATAGGGGTGAACTGATTCCTTTTGAAAGGCTCTCTTGGGCGAGGATTGTACTGGGGAACATTTGATTGGGGATTATATGGAGCTTGGTAAGGATGGGAATTTCCGGGAGGTGGAGCTTGGTTTAGTGTATAATGTTGTGGCTGTGAGCAAGGTTGCGCATTCATCACCGCATACCAACAAAACCAACCACCTGAACAAAACTTGGCTAATTTGCTCACACAAATAACCTTGTTAGTTTTTCTTTTCTTTTTCAATTTTTCTCTCTTTTTCTTTTTTAGTTTATTTTTCACTCTATTTAATTATGGCTATGATCGAATCCGATGGGGATTGCCTACGTATCATGGCCCCGCATGAATCAGATCTGGCGTAATTCGGAAAGATTGAAAATTGAGTAAATAACTTTTTTTTTTTATAAAACTCAGACCATGAAGCTTTAAGGCAAAAGAAAAATATTTTTGATTTTTTGATGTTTTTTTTTTGGAATTTTCTAAAAAAAATGATTTAAAAGAAGAAAGGGAATTTTTTTTTTTTTTGGATTTTTGAATTTGATTTTGATTATATTTTTGAAAAAAAAACTTCTAAAAATTCCTTTTCTTTTGATTGGAACTTTGGGAATTTTAGAAGTAAAAAAAAAATATTTTTTATTTGAATTTTCATTTGTTTTCTCTTTTTCTTTATTTTTTGGACTTTGGATTGTTGCCTCTTAATTTTTGAAAGAGTGACTTTTAAGAAAATATTTTGAATTTATGAGTTTTTATTTATTTATTTATTTACAAAAGATCTTCTAAAGAAAAGCGAAAAATATTTTTTGACTTTTTCAAAATTTTTATAGACATTTACAAAAGAAAGAAATCTAAAGAATATTTTTTGGATATTTTTTTATTTTTGGAAAAAATACCTCAAAATGAAGGAAATCCGTATTTTGGGTTTTGATTTTTATTGATTTTTCTTTTCGTATGAAAGACATTAGAAAGAAAAAATCCATTTTTGAGTTTAAAAAAAATCTTCTTTTTTTTTTTTGAATTTTCTAAGGAAAGATTTCTAAAGAAGGAATTAAAGGAAAATATTTTTGGATTTTTTTTGAAAATTGGGGTCGGAACCGATGAGTTTTGCCTACGTATCTTACATCTGGTGAGAATCAGACCCGCGTAGTTCGGTCAGATTTGACTGAACACGGGAAACATGGAAGTTGAAAATTTTGGCTCATTTTGAAATGACCTTTTTTTTCCAGAATTTTGGTAGAGTTTCGGAATATTCCAAATACCTACCTCTCACTCCTTTTTTTTTTTTAATTTTTTTTATTTTTTTTTAATTTTCTTTCCCTATTCTAGAAGCCGGTCAACATGCAAGCCGAACAAACAGATATGCAAGTAGCACGTAATATGCATCAGGATGGTCTTTTCATTTCAGGTCACCTGTCCTAGACGGACCAACCCCTGTGTTGAGTCCCCTAAGTCAAATGCACGTGATGCAAACAAACGTTCCTACTAGGGATCCGAAATGAGGCTTTGTTCTTCTAGGTTTAAAAACC